>JASANA010001465.1:0-10651 GCA_030248095.1 Ptycholaimellus sp. GST1_10 | reverse complement strand
GGGGCTGAACACCAATATCCAAGGTTACGGGACCATCACCCAGAAGACATACCCCGTAGACCGCCGCAACTGCCCTTGGTTCACAATTAATACCTGAAAGAGCTGTTCCCCGCGGGGACTGCAAGATAAGAGGATGAAGAAAGGGAGAGGAAAATACCCTGAATAATGACACAAACTTTGACCTCGTAGAAACTACAAATGCGGATATGGGACACAAAAGGAAGGACATTTTTGCACTGCTTCGATGCCTGAAAAACACAGAACTGAGAACATTCATAAGCTTCTTAATAAAGAAGAACAATGAAAGGAACTTTCTTATTTACCAACTCGTAACCAGCTATGCCTCATAAGATTCAATCTTCACTGAATGAAAAAGAAGCTGACGAATCCATCTATCACAATCCATGAGCAATACTGCAACGATTGGAGCACGGCTTTGGGTATCAACAGAATAATATCACGATGTGGTGCCAGACTAGGAATAGAAAGAACTACTATCGACGATTTTCGCTTCACAAATAAACGTCCGCAACAGCTAGGTTCCATCGCTCTGAACTACTCAAAGTTCCTAAATAAGATGGACATGATGGAGATGAAGAAAATATTGCAGAGAGGTTTCAATTGTGCAGACAAACCATAGAAATTATGAAACTACAACGGGCATATCCTGACAGGTGACCTGACATGGCTACATCCATCAATAGCAGTTATGTTCACCAAGGGCCTAAAGTATGAGCCACATGATGACAGTACCATAGACAATGCGAAAATCGCAGGAGCAAACACAATATTTAGCTGGATAGGCATGCTCACAGGAACGAACAGAGTTAACGACATTGATGCCACAAGAATCTACAGGATTATGATGGAGGAGCTAGAGAACAGCTACCAGAGATTAAACACAGAAGAGAATCTGCTGGCGCACTAGAACAAGACGAAAATAACTAAAAACTTCACGAGAGAACTCAAGATGCTACAGGAATAATTTGTAGTTACTCCAGTCGACAGAGCAAGCAACAACATTGCAATTACATGCAAAATTGCGTATAATGAAAGGATGAATGAGGAAATAGGAGTAACAATCGGACAAACATGAGAAATTAATTTCGATGGGAATGAGACCTATGCGCCAGTGTCAGACATAAACATGGACGAGATGATGCTAGAACATGAGGAGATACTCCAAAACTTCAGTCTAGGGGAACTCGAAGATGACAACAAGACAATACCAGCCATCTGGATGTCTCCAAAATTCCAAAAAACAACGAGGATGGCTCATCTGCCGCTGCCCCTGCCCTCAGCTCCCCTGACTCCTGCGATGAGCCTGTGGACACCCACACGTTTCTCCTGCACCTGCCCAACCTCCAGCCGCGTGTCCTCCCACCCACCTAGAAGCACTCCCTGAACGCCGCTCGCGCCTCTCCTCCTTCCTCCTCCACCACCCCGCCCCTTGCACCTACGCTGCTGTCGCTGCCAATCGCCGCGCCCCCCGCCCCCTCACTCTGCCAGCAACTCGAAATGAAGGAGAAGGAAAAAGACAGAGAACGCACAGAGAAAGAGACGGGCAGAAAGCAGAAAAAGGCAAGGACCCCCGACAGCAGGCAACGCAACACCAGGACACCATCGGCCACCACCCCCACAACCGCAACGCAGAGGCAAACAGAAGACAGAAAAACCCGGAAAGCACCCGGCAAACCACACCCCACCGGCCACCCGCCCCCCTCCCCTACGCATCGACCACCACAGCACAGCCGACAGGGCAGCAGACCAGAGCAACGCAAGGGCACAAGCCACAAGACAAAGAAAACCAGGGAGTCTACCTGCGCCCAGACCGCACCCCAGGAATGAGCACTTACCGAAGATCGCGAGTGCAAGACGCACAGATGCTCTCTCTCTCTGTCCTCTGTATCAGCCTCCAAATTCAAGATAAATAGAAAATCCTTCCCCCTATAGATCACAGAGGGCCAGGTAGAGCGCCCCTGGACAGACACAGCTCCGACCTATTCCCGCTCCCCTGGCACTGGAGACACCCCCCCAGCCTCTCTTCAATCCAATCTGCTACGACCTGCCCCAAAGCCCTCGGCTCTCCCCACTTGCATGTCGTCTGATGGTGCTGATTGGTCAGGTGTTCAGTTTGGATCCATAAGTTTGTTTTTGAACATTAACGAAATATTCAAGCTTTTCTAGTGTTAATATATTCTATATTGTCAGGATAATCAAATACGTTAAGAGTTTCTATAACATTAAGATTTTGTTTAATGAAAATGGTGATATTTGAGTTAAAAAGTATTGTGTTTTAAAAGCCGAAACATCAGCAAGACGTATAGCTTGATTTTTTTTAAAAATACTGTGGTACATTGCAGCAGGAACGTAGCGAGGATCTCTTTTTTTTTTTTTTTTTTTTTTTTTTTTTTTTTTTTTGTTTTTTTTTTTTTTTTTTTTTTTTTTTTTTTTTTTTTTTTGGGGGGGGAGTCGTGCGCCGAGCAGGGAAAAGGGAGGGGAGGCGACAGGAGCGGGTTTATAGACAGAATGATCTCTGGCACCTCTTCGCCCGCCTCATCAACCCAAGGTCACCAAACTGGCTGGGAAACGCCACAGCGTACCCGGGCGACGAGGAAGAGGTGGAAGGGAATCACACCAAGTATCTAGAGCAGGCAGAGGAATGGGACCTCGGATCTAAGCTACAAGCAGTACGACACTACTAGGGAAGGGGGGATCATCAGAGCCAATGTGGCATGGGCACCGCAGCCGGAGTAGTGGAATGGGGCCATGGCGATCGCCTAGAGCCTCGTAGGGTACGTGACGTCCTGGCTGCACTGGGATTGCTGGGTAGTAGACGGATAGAGCTCATTGATGGTTCTCGATTGAGGCACACTCGCGAGCCCGAACTCTGGTTCCGTGAGCATAGACGTTCCTTCCACTTCCTGGCCTTTTTTCGCGCGCTCGTTCCACACGATGTGTAGTGAGAGGTCCAGAAGAGAAGGAGTCCGGCCACGACGATGGCATGGATGATTCCGATGATCTTGATGATTGGCTCGGTGAGGTATGAGCTGAGGTATTGATACCCGACCAGGAGGCCCTGGCTAATTCTTGGACTCCTTCGGACAGAGTTCCAGCTAGGCCTTCCACTGCATGACCATACACTTCGACGTCTTGGATCGTACTGTTAGGATAGAGGGAGGAGTAACTGGTGTAGTTAGTCTGTCCATTGAGTTTCCTCTCTACGAACTGGTGGGGCTTAGGGAAAATCCGCCTCGGTGTTGGTGGGAGCCCCTCAGGGACAGTAGGGCTGGAAGCGTTGGCTGTGGTAGGAAGCTGCTGGGAGCGTTGGGCTTCCTCGACTTTGTGGTCCAGAAGGGGGTGGCAGCATGCTGGGAGCAGGTGGCGGTTGAGGAGGATGCTGGCTGCGAGGGGGGAGAGCCGAGGGCTTTGGGGCAGGTGGTGGGATGGGAGGGAAGATGAGGCTGGGGGGGTGTCACCAGTGCCAGGGGAGCGGGGACAGGGTCAGGAGCAGTGTCTGTCCAGGGGCGCTCAACCTGGCCCTCAGTGATCTTGATAAGGGGGAAGGATTTTCTATTTATCTTGAATTTGGAGGCTGATCCAGAGGGCAGGGAGGCGGCGAGCTCTGTGCGTCTGCTGCTCGCGTCTTCAGTGTGCTCATTCCTGGGGGGTGCGGTCAGGGCGTAGGTAGACTCCCTGGAAATCTTCGGCTGTGGCTAGAGCCCTTGCGTTGCTCAGGACTGCAGCCTGGTCGGCTGTGCTGTGGAGGACGATGCGTAGGGGAGGGGGGCGGGTGGCGGGGGTGGGGGTGGTGCAATTGCTGGGAGCTTTCCGCAGATTTACTGTCAAACGGTTAGCCTCAGCGATGCGGATGTGGGGGTGGATGCCGATGGAGTCCAGGAGTTGCGTTGCCAGCTGTCGGGGGTCCTTGCCTTATTCTGCATTCAGCCCGACTGCAATCACTGTGCGTACTCTGACTTCTTCCTTCTCCTTCATTTCGAGTTGCTGGCAGAGGGCTGTTGGCTGGCGGGGGGCTTTGTTGTGGGCTAGATTGGCAGCCACATCAGCGTAGGTGGTCTGAGGGCGGGGTGGGCGGAAGAGGAAGGAGGAGATGGCGTCCAGCTTGGCCTCAAGTGCATCTAGGCGGGTGGGAGGACACGCGGCTGGAGGTTGGACAGGGTGCACGTGCATGGGAGGAGGCTGGCTTGGTGGCTGGGCATTGTTTTGACTTGCTGGCGGCGTGGCTTGGCAGGCGTAGCAGATTGGCTTGAAGAAGGGGGGTTGAGGGCAGAGGAGAGACGTTTGCGTGGGATGTTCATCTGGGTGGTGCAGGTGAGGCAGTAGACATTGTGGCAGAGGAAGCAGCAGATGCCGTTCAGGGAGTGGCTGGAGGTGTGGGTGTCCACAGGCTCATCGAGGAGTCACAGGGGGAGCTGAGGGCAGGGGCAGCGGCAGATGAGCCATCCTCGTTGTTTTTTGGAATTTTGGAGACATCCAGATGGCTGGTATTGTCTTGTTGTCATCTTCGAGTTCCCCTAGACTGAAGTTTTGGAGTATCTCCTCATGTTCTAGCATCATCTCGTCCATGTTTATGTCTGTACACTGGCGGATAGGTCTCATTCCCATCGAAATTAATTTCTCATTGTTTGTCCGATTGTTACTCTTATTTTCCTCATTCATCCTTTCATTATACGCAATTTTGCATGTAATTGCAATGTTGTTGCTTGCTCTGTCGACTGGAGTAACTACAAATTATTCCTGTAGCATCTTGAGTCTCTCGTGAAGTTTTTAGTTATTTTCGTCTTGTTCTGAGTGCGCCAGCAGATTCTCTTCTGTGTTTAATCTCTGGTAGCTGTTCTCTAGCTCCTCCATCATAATCCTGTAGATTCTTGTGGCATCTATGTCGTTAACTCTGTTTGTTCCTGTGAGTATGCCTATCCAGCTAAATATTTGTGTTTGCTCCTGCGATTTTCGCATTGTCTATAGGTTCTGTCATCATGTGGTCTATACTTTAGGCCCTTGGTGAACATAACTGCTATTGATGGATGTAGCCATGTCAGGTCACCTGTCAGGATATGTCCGTTGTAGTTTCATAATTTCTATGGTTTGTCTGTACAAATTGAAACTTCTCTGCAATATTTTTCTTCATCTCCATCATGTCCATCTTTATTCTAGGAACTTTGAGTAGTTCAGAGCGATGGAGCATAGCTGTTGGGACGTTTATTTGTGAAGTGAAAATCGTCGATAGTAGTTCTTTCTATTCCTAGTCTGGCACCACATCGTGATATTATTCTGTTGATACCCAAAGCCATGCTCCATCCGTTGCAGTATTGCTCATGGATTGTGATAGATGGATTCGTCAGCTTTTTTTTCATGCAGTGAAGATTGAATCTTGATGAGGCATAGCTGGTTACGAGTTGGTAAATAAGAAAGATCCTTTCATTGTTCTTCTTTATTAAGAAGCTTATGAATGTTCTCAGTTCTGTGTTTTTCAGGCATCGAAGCAGTGCAAAAATTTCCTTCCTTTTGTGTCCCATATCCGCAATTGTGTTTTCTACCAGGTCAAAGTCTGTGTCATTATTCAGGGTATTTTCCTCTCCCTTTCGTCGTCCTCTTATCTTGCAGTCCCCGCGGGGAACAGCTCTTTCAGTATTAATTGTGAACCAAGGGCAGTTGCGGCGGTCTACAGGGTCTGTCTTCTGGGTGATGGTCCCGTAACCTTGGATATTGGTGTTCAGCCCCCATGGCCATACCGTATTTAGGCATAGAGTCCATTCTCTTTCTGCATCCTCCAGGGCTTTCTTATTCGCTGCTATTGCTTCCTCCGTCACCACTTGTAGAATCTTAATCCTTGGTGGGACTGGCTCTCCATGGCCCCCATGGAAGTGTTGGTACACAGTTGTGTCTAGTTCACCCTTGATGATATTTCTACGATATTCACTCATTCTTTCCTTTGTTTTTTGGGTAGTATTTCATGTCGCATCCTGCTTTCGGACATTCCATCAGGTATACCACTCTCCTTGAGTCACATCATATATTTTCTGTCATCTCGCATTTTATTTTTTTATTTGTATTTGAAGGGCATGCCCAGTTGTTCTGTTCCGCCAGAGTTTTGCACTTTCCGCATCTACCACAGCGCTTTGCTTTTTTGGTTGTGTTCCACTCATCCTGAGGTATCTTCGCACCTGTTTTGGAATACGGTTGGGTTTCTTTTAGGTATCTTGCTGTTGTTCTGATTTTGTAATGTAGGGGTTCTGTCATCTGATCTCCTCCAGAATAACTGGTTCCCCTGTTTGTCCTGTTCCGAAGCCTACCATGCCACATATTCCTGTTCTCAGCTGGCTCTGAAACATCTTCTCGACCCCGAGCCAGCATGCGAGTCAAGTTAAGGGTTCCCGTGGCACAATGAGCGACCCTTGGGTCCTTCCGTGATACGGGGAAAGGGGGTAGGTTTGGTTGTTTTTTCATGGTTGGTTTTTTGATTTTGGTGCCTTTTAGCCCGCACCAGGGGCGTGGAGACTTCTCATCAATAATGAAGTATGTAGCCTTATTTTGGGTACTTTCCGTTTTTTGCATGGCTGGTGCCTGGACTCTGCCTTGTGGCACCTTTACAGCAGGTGGTGGGATGGGAGGGAAGAGAGGCTGGGGGGTGTCGCCGGTGCCAGGGGAGCGGGGGCAGGGGCAGGAGCAGTGTCTGTCCAGGGGCGCTCAACCTGGCCCTCAGTGAGATCTTGATAAGGGGGAAGGGCGTCGATAGTTTATCTTGAAATTCGCAGGCCGATCCAGAGGGCAGGGAGGCGGTGAGCTCTGTGCGTCTTCGCTGCCGCGTCTTCAGTAGTGCTCGTTCCTGGGGCGGGGCGGTCAGGGCGTAGGTAGACTCCCTGGAAATCTTCGGCTGTGGCTAGAGCCCTTGCGTTGCTCAGGGACTGCAGCCTGGTCGGGTGGGAGGACGATGTGTAGGGGAGGGGGGGCGGGTGGCGGGGGTGGGGGTGGTACAATTGCTGGGAGCTTTCCGCAGATTTACTGTCAAACGGTTAGCCTCAGCGATGCGGATGTGGGGGTGGATGCCTGATGGAGCAAGCGAGTTGCGTTGCCAGCTGTCGGGGGTCCTTGCCTTATTCTGCATTCAGCCCGACTGCGATCACTGTGCGTACTCTGACTTCTTCCTTCTCCTTCATTTCGAGTTGCTGGCAGAGGGATGTTGGTTGGCGGGGGGCTTTGTTGGGGGCTAGGTTGGCAGCCACAGCAGCGTAGGTGCTCTGAGGGCGGGGTGGGTGGAGGAGGAAGGAGGAGATGGCTTCGAGCTTGGCCTCTAGTGCATCTAGGTGGGTGGGAGGACACGCGGCTGGAGGTTGGACAGGGTGCACGTGCATGGGAGGAGGCTGGCTTGGTGGCTGGGCATTGTTTTGACTTGCTGGCGGCGTGGCTTGGCAGGCGTAGCAGATTGGCTTGAAGAAGGGGGGTTGAGGGCAGAGGAGAGACGTTTGCGTGGGATGTTCATCTGGGTGGTGCAGGTGAGGCAGTAGACATTGTGGCAGAGGAAGCAGCAGATGCCGTTCAGGGAGTGGCTGGAGGTGTGGGTGTCCACAGGCTCATCGCAGGAGTCACAGGGGGAGCTGAGGGCAGGGGCAGCGGCAGATGAGCCATCCTCGTTGTTTTTTGGAATTTTGGAGACATCCAGATGGCTGGTATTGTCTTGTTGTCCTCTTCGAGTTCCCCCAGACTGAAGTTTTGGAGTATCTCCTCATGTTCTAGCTTCATCTTGTCCATGTTTATGTCTGACACTGGCGCATAGGTCTCATTCCCATCGAAATTAATTTCTCCTGTTTGTCCGATTGTTACTCCTATTTCCTCATTCATCCTTTCATTATACGCAATTTTGCATGTAACTGCAATGTTGTTGCTCGCTCTGTCGACTGGAGTAACTACGAAGTATTCGTGTAGTATCTTGAGTTCTCTCGTGAAGTTTTTAGTTATTTTCGTCTTGTTCGAGTGCGCCAGCAGATTCTCTTCTGTGTTTAATCTCTGGTAGCTGTTCTCTAGCTCCTCCATCATAATCCTGTAGATTCTTGTGGCATCAATGTCGTTAATTCTGTTCGTTCCTGTGAGCACGCCTATCCAGCTAAATATCGTGTTTGCTCCTGCGATTTTCGCATTGTCTATGGTACTGTCATCATGTGGTCTATACTTTAGGCCCTTGGTGAACATAACTGCTATTGATGGATGTAGCCATGTCAGGTCACCTGTCAGGATATGTCCGTTGTAGTTTCTTAATTTCTATGGTTTGTCTGCACAATTGAAACTTCTCTGCAATATTTTCTTCATCTCCATCATGTCCATCTTAATTAGGAACTTTGATCAGTTCAGTGATGGAGCCTAGCTGTTTCGGACGTTTATTTGTGAAGTGAAAATCGTCGATAGTAGTTCCTTCTATTCCTAGTCTGGCACCACATCGTGATATTATTCTGTTGATACCCAAAGCCGTGCTCCATTCATTGCAGTATTGCTCATGGATTGTGATAGATGGATTCGTCAGCTTCTCTTTCATGCAGTGAAGATTGAATCTTGATGAGGCATAGCTGGTCACGAGTTGGTAAATAAGCCAGAGCCTTTCATTGTTCTTCTTTCTTAAGAAGCTTATGAATTTTCTCAGTTCTGTGTTTTTCAGGCATCGAAGCAGTGCAAAAATTTCCTTCCTTTTGTGTCCCATATCCGCAATTGTGTTTTCTACCAGGTCAAAGTCTGTGTCATTATTCAGGGTATTTTCCTCTCCCTTTCTTCGTCCTCTTATCTTGCAGTCCCCGCGGGGAACAGCTCTTTAAGTATTAATTGTGAACCAAGGGCAGTTGCGGCGGTCTACTGGGTCTGTCTTCTGGGTGATGGTCCCGTCTTGGATATTGGTGTTCAGCCCTCATGGCCATACCGTATTTAGGCGTAGAGTCCATTCTCTTTCTGCATCCTCCAGGGCTTTCTTATTCGCTGCTATTGCTTCCTCCGTCACCACTTGTAGAATCTTAATCCTTGGTGGGACTGGCTCTCCATGGCCCCCATGGAAGTGTTGGTACACAGTTGTGTCTAGGTCACCCTTGATGATATTTCTACGATGTTAACTCATTCTTTCCTTTGTTTTTTGGGTAGTGAGCCTCATGTATTTCATGTCTCATCCTGCTTTCGGACATTCCATCAGGTATACCACTCTCCTTGAGTCACATCATATACAGGGGCGGAGCTACCTATGGGCATTTTAGGCGAATGCCCCCCCCCCAAGCCATTTCGGGGGGGGCCACGCCCCCCCCGAAATGTTTGAACAAATTTTCACTTTAGGCAAAATAGCCAAAAAAAATTTGCGCTCCGCGCATTGTTCACAATTTTTTCCATTACATTTGCTAGTCTTTAAGTGTTTAGTGCTAGTTTTATGGGCCAGATTGCCTAAGCACATTTTTCCTTGGTTTCTGTTTGCCTAAAGATTACAAATTGTTTGAACAAATTTTCACATTAGGCAAAACAGCCAAAAAAATTTGCGCTCCGCGCCGTGTTGACATTTCTTTCTTTTCATTTGCCAGGATTTTTATTACATTTCCAAATTAAATTAAAATTAGTTTTATGGGCCAGATTGCCTAAGCACATTTTTCCTTGGTTTGGTTTCCTTGGTTATCATGAACTGAGAGAAATTCTTATATCAAAATTTTGATTAACAAAAATATTACAGCAATTTTGCCCTGAAATTTTTTTCAAACAAGGAGTGCACAATTCCTTTACAATTTTAAGAGTCATTTTTTCAAAGTTTCTGGTGCCTAGGGGAGGGGACACCCCTCCCCCTAGGACCCCCTCCCCAGGTCGGAGCTTTGCTCCTCCATTTTGCCCCCCACCCCGACCGAAAATCCTAGCTCCACCCCTGATCATATATTTTCTGTCATCTCGCATTTTATTCTTTTATTTGTATTTGAAGGGCATGCCCAGTTGTTCTGTTCCACCAGAGTTTTGCATGTTCCGCATCTACCACATCGCTTTGCTTTTTTGGTTGTGCTCCACTCATCCTGAGGTATCTTCGCACCTGTTTTGGAATACTGTTGGGTTTTCTTTTAGGTCTCTTGCTGTTGTTCTGATTTTGTCACGTAGGAGTTCTGTCATCTGATCTCCTCCAGAATAACTGGTTCCCCTGTTTGTCCTGTTCCAAAGCCTACCATGCCACATATTCCAGTTCTCAGCTGGCGCTGAAACATCTTCTCGACCCCGAGCCAGCATGCGAGTCAAGTTAAGGGTTCCCGTGGCATAGTGAGCGACCCTTGGGTCCTTCCGTGATACGGGGAAAGGGGGTAGGTTTGGTTGTTTTTTCATGGTTGGTTTTATGGTGTTGTTGCCTTTTAGCCCGCACCAGTGGCATGTAGACTTCTCATTGATATTGAAGTATGTCGCCTAATTTTGGTTATTTCCGTTTTTTTGCATGGCTGGTGCCTGGACTCTGCCTTGTGGCACCTTTACTGCATTGTTGCAATTCTCAATTCAGAGGTGTCGGCAATGGCTTTGCTGGTCTGCAGGAGCATTAATAACATGAATAATGTTCTCTAAACATTGTAAAGAATAGAAATGGCAGTCATCTAAAAAGAAGGGCAAACAGACAGACTAGCCCATGGTTCTTTATGTGACATTT
>JASANA010001464.1:0-98962 GCA_030248095.1 Ptycholaimellus sp. GST1_10 | reverse complement strand
TGTGGCTACCCTGGCAAGGGCACCGCACTCGTCGCGCTCGCCAACTGCCCGGAGGCCGTGATGCTGGACTGTGGTTTGAGGAAGGAGACGTTGAAGTTTATGCGAATCTGAGAAGCCGAAGCTGGGTACTAGACTGATAGAGGATGGTGAAATGGAGGCCTTAAGAAGGGGAATGGGCAGTGCACACAGACAAGATGGCGGCGTCGGAGGGAGGGGGTGGCAGTGCAGCGGGTAGCGAGGGACAAGGAAGGGGAGGGAATGGAATGATAGCGTGGGAGCACGTGAAGGAGTGGAGGTCGCTAAAGGTTTTGAATACCAAAGACATGTCGTCGCACTACGGAGGTGTGGTACCGGTCCCGGAACTGTTGAAACATTACTTTTCTGGGTAGACGATTTAAAAAATGGGATATGCTGAGAAAGGGCGAATTCTCAACGGATTTGGACAAACTTTTTTTTGGGTATGTTGCAGAATAGGGTCTTTTATTCTGCCGCGCGCTCTGCCCTGATCTAATCTGCGCTACTCTGTCATAGGCTACTCTGCATAAACAGTTACGTCAAAAGTAGCCATATAATGGCCTAAAAGCCCCACTAAAGTTTGGAACTAGGCGTTTGTCTGTTGGAGAAAACTGGACTCTCATTGCCCTAGTTATGTGCCTGGTGAATAAGGTTGCCAACGCTTACCCAGTCCTGTGATTGGGTTATACCTCAAAGTTCATCAGGTATTGGTCCTATAACAAGCGGTTAGCGTGTTGGACTTATAAGCAGTAAAAAACACGCTGGAGTCGTAATATGCACGCTATGGGCCATGGGCCAAATTTATTAACCAGAAAAATTAAAGACCCTATTGTGCAAAATTGCCCTTTTTGCGCGGCCGCAGGCCGCCTGCCGCGGAGGGCAGGGCAGTCAGAGCTCCGGAGGCCGGAGGGCATGGGTGCGGAGGCCCCGGAGCGTAGCCTAGCATGCGAAGCATGCTAGGCGAAGCGTAGGGGCCGTAGCACCCGTGCCCGGAGGCCGGAGGAGCTCTGGCGCCCTGCCCGAAGCGGCTGGCGGCCAAGGCCAGCTTAAGCAGTTACCCCATTTTTGCGTCCGTCTGTCCGCATATATATATATTTGTCTGTTCCAGTCCCGTACTCCGCGGTTTTTCAATGAAATTGGCTGATTTTTTGCATGAAGGTCCGCCTGGGTGGTATCTCCAGGCCATTTTTGGCGCTTGGCGTAATTTTTTGAATTTCGCCCAAAACTCAATTTTTTGATGTTTCAAAGCACTAAAAATCGTAAATCACTGGTTTTTCCATGAAATTAGCTGAAATTTTGCATGAAAGTCCGTCTAAGTGATGCCTTGGCCCCATTATTAGGGCTTGGAGAAATTTTTTGATTTTCACCCAAAACTCAATTTTTTGATGTTTCAAGGTACAAAAAATCATAAATCAATGGTTTTTCAATGAAATAAGCTGATTTTTGGCAGATACATCCATCGAGGTAATATCTTGAAGCTGCCAAAAGGAATTTCCAAAAGATTCATTGCTTCTTGATTTATGGCAAAAAACCTAAAATCATGATGTTTCAAAAATTCGAACATCCATAAATCGATGGTTTTTCAATGAAATCTGTTGAATTTTGGCATGTACCTCTGTCAAGGGGATATCTTCAAGTTGAGAAAACAACTTTGTGAAAAATTAATTATTTCTTGATTTATAGTCAAAAACGTAAAATATTGGTGTTTCAAAAATTTGAACATCCATAAATCCCTGGTTTATCAATAAAATGAGCTCAATTTTGGCATGTATGTTTGTTGAGGCTGTGTCTTGAAGCTGTTAAAAGAATTTTCGAAAAATATTTATTAAATATCACTCTATGGCCAAAAACTTCAAATCATAATGTTTCAAGCATTCGAAGAAGCATAAAACCATGGTTTTATAATAAAAATAGCTGAATTTTGCTATGAAGATCCGTCTAGGTGATCCGTCTTATTACTTGGAGCAAAGGTCGCGCATCTTGGCAACAGCCGAGAATACCTTGTTTTACTTGAAAGGTAATAAAATTCTGCAAAGTTCCGGAGGGTTGGAGTTGGTCCCACCTTTTGAAACATCACTTCTTTGGATAAACCTCGTAAAAGTCCAGATTTGTGGGGTGTTTAGCTCCGCGGTCACCTATTGCGCTCTGCGCCTTATACTTGTTAATCTTAGTACATCAAGCTATCAAGCTGTCAAACATGGTTTAGCTTTGGGCTATGCAGTATATTTTAAGGGTCGGTGGTGGGCGAGAGAAATCACGTACAACACAGCTAGCTGTTTTTAAATGCATGAGCCTCCCCATGGTCTCAAAAACGATGTTTTGCTACGCTCTATTCCACGTAGCAGCTGCCTTTCTAGACAAGTGTCGTGACACATCTTGACAAACTGTACTTGTATTTCAAGAAAACTTTTTCAATAAATATACGTTTTTTCGGTTTAAGGTGTCAGGATATGCAAAACAAAGATGTATGAGTGTATTTTAAAACTAATGAAACGGCAGCAGGTAAATTTGAAACATAGATTTAAGAGGGTGTGAGCGTAAGGAAGAGAACCATCTCCACAATGCGAAGAATGCCAGCTCGCGATTTGATATAGTTAAAATCCCACGTTGGGCGAATCACGCCAACCACGTACCCTTCCATCTATTTGTCGCCTGTACTCTATTATCTAGAGTTTAGAGCGCATGAAAACGCCTTCATGAAATGCACTTTGAGAAAAGTTTGCGCGTCAAAGTTTACCCAGGAGCGCTCAAATTATGCGAACGGAAAGAGTATTTTGTGCTACTGACTAGCACCGAGTTACTCTTGTTTTTTAATCCGTTTTGGAAAATTAAATTTTTTCGAAGTTTTCGTAGTTTTGTTTAGTTTAGTTAAATTTTGAAAATGTAATTTGTCCTTGCTAAACAAAACCAAAATTTAAAAAAAACGTCTTATGAAATGAGCCTTCTTTTCTTCAATACTGCATTTTCTTGTTCATTTTTCCATTTTTTTAAAGCAATGATATAGCAATGGTTTAAATTTGTACATTGACAGGATGGGCACTGTATGAATTGGAACAATTTAAAGCGGCTAGCATGAAGTAAAGGGCAGAAAAACTAAATAATTTATCAAGAAGCCTTATGTCCAAAAACTCTTGTTGTGACACTAGCTGCACTCAAATCAGTCATCAATGCAACAAAGAAGACGTAAATGAAAAAGGTGAATTCTGCTTGCCAACATTTCAGCTGCCGCACGAATAGCAGGTGATATTGGAGGGTTAGGTCAGTCTTATTGATTGGTTCGGCCGCGCTGTTTACAGTGTCAGTCGGAAGGTAATGGAGCTGGAAATAGAGGCTAGGAGGGGGAGGTGAAGAGTAAAGAGGAGTTGAAGCTGGCTATGGCGTTGCAAGTCCATCCTAGCACAGCGCTGAGAGCAGTAGGAGCTGGCCACTAGCTTTTGGCACAGTTGGCAAGTCTTCAGGGATGATAGAAGACTCAACTGAGATGGAAACGAGTGCAAAAAAGTGAACCTGGCGATGTCGAAACAGTGAACGTTGGCATGCTCTGTTGGAACAGATGCATTGGTGACCTTCCGTCTCTCGCTACCGTCCATTGCCACACCCCTCCAGTTCTTTCAGGAACTGTTTCGTAGACAACGGAACAGAAAGACCTCTGCCAAATTAGCTCTGGCCTGAGCGTAAAGCTGGTGATTGCTGCAGATGGTGTGGAAAAAGTGGAAAGTGGAGCTTAGGCCGCAGTCGCAGTCAGTCATGAGGCTCCAGTCTCTGCCGCTCTGCCTTTCGAAGTGAACCTAAAAGAGGCCTAATTATTGCTCTTCTGCCTGATAAGGTAGGGTAGGGAGCCAGAAAGAGGAACTCCAGACGCTCGAAGTCCTGGACGAAGGAGGCGGCATATCGGAGATTTGCGGGCGCAGTTTTGGGGCAGTGTTTGAAGGCGGCGACGAGGTCCTCTGGCCAGGAAACAGGCATCCGCAAGCTTTCCCTCATTCTCCTCCTCCAGGCTGCAATTATTCATCTTCTTTTTTAAAATCCCACACGAGCTATCTGCTGTGGTAACACAGCATTGCTTAATTAATGATGTACGGGTGGTGGCCCCGTTGCTCGTCACGTGTTTTCTAATTCCGACTGGTTGGTTTATTATTTTGTTTTTTGGTTTTTTTTTTTTTTGTTTGGGTTGCCGTGTTTGGTTGTGCACTATGTGCCATCTCGGCACTGCTTGCAGCATTTACAATGACCGTCGCTTTCGCAGAGTTTTATTTCAATTCCCTACTAGAGCAACAGTGAGCAGGAAGGCGATAGTTGGGTGGGAAAGGGAGGGAGGGGGGGCGGCAGGTGTTGGAGGACTGGTTCCTCGCCTCCGCTGCGGCCCAGGAGCTCCTCCTCCCTCTCCATCGCATCGCTGCTTTTCACAGCGTCCCGGCCTCGATGATGACGGGAGGAATCAAATCACTTTGGAGGCGTCGAGGCTGTGGAGGAGAGGGTATCCTAAGTTCTACGGGGAAGTGGGTGGAAGCGGTTGAAGATTAGCTCAGGCGAAAGAAAGAAGCACAAATAGATGAGTAAGAAGGGTGGTGGGGTCAGGGTCTTCATTTGTTCTTTGACGTTGAAGACGTGTGTGAGGTGGAGCGTCGGAGAGAGGTGCTGGATCCCTGCCTGAAGATGCGTGCGGGGATGCGGATGGCCGACATGGAGGATGAAGCAGCCGGGGATTGGCTGCGCCAGCTTCGTCGCCGATCTCGTCCTCGCTCTTCCTTCCGCCCTTCCTCTGCTTCTTGGCTGGTGTTCGGGGAGACGTTGGGGCTGGGGTCTTGGAACTCCAGCCGTCCTCCTTCAGCCACGGTCGGAGTCAGGGTGCCTTGAGACAGAGTGCGTGGAGGCTGTTGGAAGGGCAGGGTCTCTGCCAGCATCCAGTTGACGTCGTTCGCGGTCTCCTTCTTCGGGATCCACTGGGCTAGCTTCCTTCCAATCGCCGTGTCCAGGAAGCCGGTCTTCCATTCCGCCATCTTCGCTCTTGCTCGCACTCCCCAGTCTGTGTACTGGGAGGACCAGCAGAAGAAGGCGGCAGCGGCGACCACGGCCACGAAGGCGAGGACGACGCTGATGACGATGATGACGGGCTTGATGATGGAGGCGGTGAGCTTGTGTGTCTCCACTCGCGTCCGCTTTGCCATGCTCTTTGCTCCTTCCGACAGAACTCCCACCACTCCACCTGTCGCCTTTCCGTAGCTTTCGATCTCCTGCACGACTCCCACCGGGTCCATGGACAGCTGGCTGGTGTAGTTGATGAGTCCGTCCAGCTTCCTCTCCATGACTGGCGCGCCGGCGGCGTAGGTCATCATTGCCGCGAAGGGTGGCATCAGCCTTGCATTGAAGAGTACCGGGGAATCGTAGCTGATGTTCGGTGCTAGGTGGGGGAGGAAGGGTGTTTGCAGGTAGGTGGCGAAGGAGCCTCGAGTGAGCTTGACGAAGAAGGCGCTGACCTCCTCCTTGGTCTGGGGGCCGACAAACTGGAAGGGCGTCACCAAGTCGCAGTTGATGTGGGGGCTGTGGTGGGTGAGGTCGTTGCCGGCTCCGTCCGGCAGGAACAGTATTTCTCCGGTGTTCAGGCGGACGGGCATGAAGGCGTAGCAGGTGTCTCCTCCACGGATCTGGTGGAAGGGGTAGACGGCGTCCACTTGCACCTCCACGCACTTGGAGACGTAGATGGCGGAGCCCCTGACCTCCGCCGCCAGATCCTGACGGCTGGTCAGGGCCCTCAGGCCATTCGTCGGGCTCATGAAGAACAGCTGTCGCAGCAGCTGGTACTGGTGCTCTTCCATGACGCACATCCTGTGCTCCTCCTTCAGGTTCAGCTTCTCCATCATGTCCACCAGCTCGTCGACGATGTAGTGGAGCTTGCTCTCGATGGGATCATGCTGAGAAGGCCAGTTCTCGATGTTTTGGAGTCGAACATGGATGTCGTTGGTTCTCTCGTCCTTGTCGTAGTTCCAGGGAAGACGGGCTGCCGCTGGAGGCTGAGGTAGACGGGCGCCGCTCGACGTCTGTCCCTTCTTCTGATCTCTCACTTGGTCGGCGTGGAGGAAGGCTGGGGCAGGGCCTCGGTCAAGGAAGGCCTTGGGTTGAGAACCCAGCCAAGCCCTCCACTCCCGTCGCTGTCGTTCCTCAGAGAGTGATCTCTTTTCTTGCTTCTCCCTCGGCTCGTCCTCTTCTTCATTCTTGCTCAGCAGTTGTCTTCTCTTCACCTCTTGCCATCTCTGGTGTCGCGCAGTGGCCTTCCGCTGTTTGAAGGCCAAGACCATCTCAAATCTCTCCCGCTTCCTCTTCTTCTCCTTGGGTTTTCTGCCTCGGCCTCCACGCCTTCGAGGATGGCGAGGAACTCCGGGTCTGCTCGTCGAAGGCAGAGTCGTGGCTGGAGGTTGGTTGAAGGAAGGGGAGAGGTCCGCTGAGTTTGGAGACAGTGGATGCCTTGGGTGGGGAGGATGGAAGGGAAGGTTGAGTGGGAGGGGGTGGTGGTAGTGGAAAGCGGTGATCTGGAGGGGCGCGTTCGGATGGGTGCCCGGGCGGGGCGATGTCCTGGGTAGTCGTCCCTGGTCTAGGAGGAGGAGGAGAGGACGGCCACGCCTTCATCCGACGAGATGACCTGGCCTTCGAGCAGACCCATCGAGAGCAAGCTCCACTACATCGTCGACGAGCTGGTGGACATGATGGAGAAGCTGGACCTGAAGGAGGAGCACAGGATGTGCGTCATGGAAGAGCGACCAGTGCCAGCTGCTGGACAGCTGTTCTTCATGAGCCCGACGAATGGCCTGAGGGCCCTGACCAGCCGGCAGGATCTGGCAGCGGAGGTCCAGGGGCTCCCCATCTCGTCTCCAAGTGCGTGGAGGTGCAGGTGGGAGGTCTCCCAGCATGCCACCAGATCCGTGGAGGAGACACCTGCTACGCCTTCATGCCCGTCCGCCTGAACACCGGCGAAATCCTGTTCCTGCCAGACGGAGCCGGCAACAACCTCACCCACCACAGCCCCCACATCAACTGCGACTTGGTGACGCCCTTCCAGTTCGTCGGCCCCCAGACCAAGGAGGAGGTCAGCGCCTTCTTCGTCAAGCTCACTCGAGGCTCCTTCGCCACCTACCTGCAAACACCCTTCCTCCCCCACCTAGCACCGAACATCAGCTACGATTCCCCGGTACTCTTCAATGCAAGACTGATGCCACCCTTCGCGGCGATGATGACCTACGCCGCCGGAGCGCCAGTCATGGAGAGGAAGCTGGACGGACTCATCAACTACACCAGCCAGCTGTCCATGGACCCGGTGGGAGTCGTGCAGGAGATCGAAAGCTACGGAAAAGCGACAGGTGGAGTGGTGGGAGTTCTGTCGGAAGGAGCGAAGAGCATGGCAAAGCGGACGCGAGTGGAGACACACAAGCTCACCGCCTCCATCATCAAGCCCGTCATCATCATCATCAGCGTCGTCCTCGCCTTCGTGGCCGTGGTCGCCGCTGCCGCCTTCTTCTGCTGGTCCTCCCAGTACACAGACTGGGGAGTGCGAGCAAGGGCGAAGATGGCGGAATGGAAGACCGGCTTCCTGGACACGGCGATTGGAAGGAAGCTAGCCCAGTGGATCCCGAAGAAGGAGACCGCGAACGACGTCAACTGGACGCTGGCAGAGACCCTGCCCTTCCAACAGCCTCCACGCACTCTGTCTCAAGGCACCCTGACCCCGACCGTGGCTGAAGGAGGACGACTGGAGCTCCAAGACCCCAGCCCCAACGTCTCCCCGAACACCAGCCAAGAAGCAGAGGAAGGGCGGAAGGAAGAGCGAGGACGAGATCGGCGACGAAGCTGGCGCAGTCAATCCCCGGCTGCTTCATCCTCCATGTCGGCCATCCGCATCCCTGCACGCATCTTCAGGCAGGGATCCAGCACCTCTCTCCGACGCTCTGCCTCGCGCACGTCTTCGACGTCAAAGAACAAACGAAGACCCTGACCCCACCACCCTTCTTACTCATTTATTTGTGCTTCTTTCTTTCGCCTGAGCTAATCTTCAACCGCTTCCACCCACTTCCCCATAGAACTTAGGATACCCTCTCCTCCACAGCCTCGACGCCTACAAAGTGATTTGATTCCTCCCGTCATCATCGAGGCCGGGACGCTGTGAAGAGCAGCGATGCGATGGAGAGGGAGGAGGAGCTCCTGGGCCGCAGCCGAAGCGAGGAACCAGTCCTCCGTCACCTGCCGCCCCCCCTCCCTCCCTTTCTCACCCAACTATTGCCTTCCTGCTCACTGTTGCTCTAGTAGGGAATTGAAACAAAGCTCTGCGAAAGCAACGGTCAAATGTTTAAGCTGCTAAGCAGTGCAAGAATGGCACATTTTTCGGTGGTGGCTGGGGGTGTTGGGGGGTGTTTGTGGGGGGCTAAGTCTACCATGACAAACTTTTGACAATATAGGATTTGACAATATGAAGTCAAAATAAATTTCAACTGGAATGATTACTTTCCCCTCCTTATATGGATCCCTGCTGTTTTAAATATAAATATTTTAAATATATAAACTCAAAACATCTTTCTCACGGTTTTTCCTGTTTTGTTCCTCAAATAACGAATGCTTTTTTAATGCACATTTTGTTGGAGCAACTAAATTTACAGTTGTTTGGCAAATATTCTCCTCTAGAATCTTATCAATCTTACTTTGTCATAGATTTAGTAGTATAACTGGTACCATCAACAAGCCAGAAGTTAATCTGCTGCCCATATGGTTCATCCTTCGCCTAACACTGCCTATCCAAACAAGCCTGCTGTGCATCTTCAGGCGTACCAGTCTCCGTGAAAAGTTTGCCTTTCCCCAGCTGGCATTACTTGCGCGGTAAAATTATTCCGAGAAAATGATATCTCAAGGATTTTCTGCAGGCTTGCAATCTCACTTTAAGAAACAAATCGAAAGCATGCCGATTTTGGAAGGTGCCATTCGCAACCGTATAGCTTCCGATATCGCTCAGATATTGTTTGAGATTTGTAGACATTTGTTTGAGATGAGCGCATGGAGACGCTACAGCCTGGCCAGAGCAGCGGCCCTGGAGCGAGACTTGCCCCACGGATTCCATTCCCGCTAGGCATTCATTTCCCCACTTCTTGCTATGGCTGCAGGTTACTTTCTTCTTTTCTTCTTTTCCAAGATATTACTGCTTTTATCCACTATTAATTAAGCAATGCTGTGTTACCACAGCAGATAGCTCGTGTGGGATTTTAAAAAGAAGATGAATAATTGCAGCCTGGAGGAGGAGAATGAGGGAAAGCTTGCGGATGCCTGTTTCCTGGCCAAAGACCTCGTCGCCGCCTTCAAACACTGCCCCAAAACTGCGCCCGCAAATCTCCGATATGCCGCCTCCTTCGTCCAGGACTTCGAGCGTCTGGAGTTCCTCTTTCTGGTCCCTACCCTACCTTATCAGGCAGAAGAGCAATAATTAGGCCTCTTTTAGGTTCACTTCGAAAGGCAGAGCGGCAGAGACTGGAGCCTCATGACTGACTGCGACTGCGGCCTAAGCTCCACTTTCCACTTTTTCCACACCATCTGCAGCAATCACCAGCTTTACGCTCAGGCCAAGCTAATTTGGCAGAGGTCTTTCTGTTTCCGTTGTCTACGAAACAGTTCCTGAAAGAACTGGAGGGTTGTGGCAATGGACGGTAGCGAAGACGGAAGGTCACCAATGCATCTGTTCCAACAGAGCATGCCAACGTTCACTGTTTCGACATCGCCAGGTTCACTTTTTTGCACTCGTTTCCATCTCAGTTGAGTCTTCTATCATCCCTGAAGACTTGCCAACTGTGCCAAAAGCTAGTGGCCAGCTCCTACTGCTCTCAGCGCTGTGCTAGGATGGACTTGCAACGCCATAGTCAGCTTCAACTCCTCTTTACTCTTCACCTCCCTCCTAGCCTCTATTTCCAGCTCCATTACCTTCCGACTGACACTGTAAACAGCGCGGCCGAACCAATCAATAAGACTGACCTAACCCTCCAATATCACCTGCTATTCGTGCGGCAGCTGAAATGTTGGCAAGCAGAATTCACCTTTTTCATTTACGTCTTCTTTGTTGCATTGATGACTGATTTGAGTGCAGCTAGTGTCACAACAAGAGTTTTTGGACATAAGGCTTCTCTATAAATTATTTAAGATTTTCTGCCCTTTACTTCATGCTAGCCGCTTTAAATTGTTCCAATTCATACAGTGCCCATCCTGTCAATGTACAAATTTAAACCATTGCTATATCATTGCTTTAAAAAAATGGAAAAATGAACAGAAAATGCAGTATTGAAGAAAAGAAGGCGTCATTTCATAAGACGTTTTTTTTAAATTTTGGTTTTGTTTAGCAAGGACAAATTGCGTTTTCAAAATTTAACTAAACTAAACAAAACTACGAAAACTTCGAAATAATTTAATTTCCCAAAAAGGATTAAAAAACAATAGTAAAACTCTGTGCCAGCCAGTAGCACAACATACTCTTTCCGTTCGCATAATTTGAGCGCTCCTGGGTAAACTTTGACGCGCAAACTTTTCTCAATAGTGCATTTTATTAAGGCGTTTTGATGCGCTCTAAACTCTAGAATAATAGAGTACAGGCGACAAATAGATGGAAGGGTACGTGGTTGGCGTGATTCGCCCAACGTGGGATTTTAACTATATCAAATCGCGAGCTGGCATTCTTCGCATGTGTTTAGATGGTCTCCTTACGCTCACATCCTCTTAAATCTATGTTTCAAATTTACCTGCTGCCGTTTCATTAGTTTTAAAATACACTCATACATCTTTGTTTTGCATATCCTAACAACTTAAACCGAAAAAACGTATATTTATTGAAAAGTTTTCTTGAAATACATAGTACAGTTTGTCAAAAAGATGTGTCACTAACACTTGTCTAATAAAGGCAGCTGCTACGTGGAATAGAGCGTAGCAAAACATCGTTTTTGAGACCAATGGGGAGGCTCATGCATTTAAAAACAGCTAGCTGTGTTGTACGTGATTTCTCTTGCTGACCACCGACCCTTAAAATATAATGGATAGCCCGAAGAAACGGAACCATGTTTGACAGCTCGATAGCTTGATTGACTAAGATTAACAAGTATAAGGCGCAGAGCGCAATAGGTGACCGCGCGAGCTGAGCACCGGATAATCCTGGACTTTTACGAGGTTTATCCAAAGAAGTGATGTTTCGAAAAAAGGTGGGACCAACTCCAACCCTCCGGAACTTTGCAGAATTTTATTACCTTTCAAGTAAAGCAAGGTATTTCTCCCCGGCTGTTGCCAAAATGCGCGACCTTTGCTCCAAGTAATAAGACGGATCACCTAGACGGATCTTCATAGCAAAATTCAGCTATTTTTATTATAAAACCATGGTTTTATGCTTCTTCGAATGCTTGAAACATTATGATTTGAAGTTTTTGGATCTTTCGAAGATTCCAGTTTAGCGGGCACCTTTAAAGTGAGAATAGTTAAGACTTAGTAAATCATGGGAGGGCAGATAACTGTTTTCAGTAGAAACCAGCTGAGGTCGAAATGTCCCGAGCAGAGGACACGACCCATTCGCAAACGCAGGCTCATGTGGTGTTCGTCCTTCTGAATCCACTTCATTCTTGTGAGGCACCCAACACTACAGACTTGACCTGTATCACTTAATTATATATCTTTTTACCTAAGTTAGCAAAATATTTTACCTTCCATTAGGGTTTCCATGTGGTCGCATTTTTGCATAGACTTCGCCAAAAAGCCCATCACCACACTTAGCTTCATCTAAAAAAACTGTCACACTTTAGTATCTGCATGAGAGCATCCCAAGCGAAGGCAAAATGCTACATTTTTTTGTTTTCTGTGCTGATAATGACATCGTTTGAGCCAAATTTGAGCCAAAAATTGGCATCTAAACGCTGTTTGTTGGAACTTCAACTAATTTGGTGCTCTGGAACCTCGCGGTGCAAGAAAGCGTAGTCGGAGGAGGAGGGCTGGAGAAAGTGACAGAAAGCGGAGCAGTTGTGCCGGAAGGTCCGAGAGTCTCCCTGCTCCGCCAGTATGCCGTGTGCATAGCGAATCCCGCTGTCACTCACTCGAGACTGGATCTGCTATTGGACAGATGGTTTCCCTATCGCTCAAAAGCATTGGATGATGAAAATCGTAAACGCCTGGAGCGAGGGCGGCCAAGAAGTTCTGTAGTAGGCTGAGCGCACGTTTCCCGATGTAGCAGAAGTGCGGGAGGAATGCGGAGGTTTGCTGGCTCACCAGCTGATGCAATAAGAGACTCCAATTAGGGCCTTTTTCAGTCCTTCTCAGCTCGTCTGGGTCCAATCTGGCGGGAAAAAGAAAGCCCAGGTATCTGAACAGCTCAAAATTCTGTTTTTATGCAATCTAACCTAATAAACTAACAGAACGGAAGTTGGTATGGATGGAGGGGCAGGGGCCAGCGTTGAACCTGGCACATATACCACGTAATGAATTACTCTATCATTTTCCTTGGATAAATTTTGAAATTGGTATTTATGGCAATTTGATTCGGATTCTAGACCTGGTTCAAAATGTTGGCGATGGCTTTCAGAAAAAAGCCAGAATAGTCCAGTGCATTGCTCGTGAATAGCTTCATATCATTTTCAGCCTGATTTGGAAGGAAGCACCTTAGGTTTCTCAAGAATATCGATTTCTACCATGCATTTCGTGAAGCAACCTTAAAAACTGTGAACTGATTCGTAGCTGGCCCGAGGCAATAGGACCGCGGTGGTCACAAATAAGCTGAAGGAGTCGTTTGCGAGTTTGCTGAACGATTTCTGGCGCCATCTGTGGCACTTCGTCATTGGAGGACTCGTCAGGCCAGTCAATTATTGAAGATGATTCCAATTTCCTGCTAAAGGCTACCTAGATGCATTTGCCACAAGTTCAGCTATCGGCATCTGATTACAAAGTTGAAGAGTTTGAAGTTGGGCTTGGAACAGCGCGAAGTGCCAGTGGACTATAGTTCTCCTCATCCCGCTCCAACAGCCCGATCAGAAACAGATCCATTCGGGCAGTGAGTATAGGACCCATCCCAATGCTCGTGCCAAAGTTTCGCCTTGTTGCCATGGGCTTCAGCTTCCCCTTTTTTGCCCTCTCGCAAGTTCCATCTCTTTTCCAAACACGCTCTCTATACAGAAACTAAACAAGAGACAGAATCAGGAGAGAGAAAAAGAAGACAGAGAGCGAATCACAGCCTGAGAGATTGCTAGAGCATAGAAGTCCAATATGCAGGGTCAGCAGAGATGAGGGGGCCTGAAGATGTGAAGGCACGTGCGTGTAATAGGCTGGGAGGGGGCTCTGATTGCTGGTCAGAGGGGCACCGGGTCTGGTAGGAAGGGAGACACCCGAGAGAAAGTCGGTGAAGAAGCTGTAGGGCATGGGAGAGGGCCGAAGCAGAGGGTTGAGGGAGCTGGCAATCACAGAGCCAAGGCGAGGTCAGGCCAAGTTGTGAACTAGTCGGAGATAGAAGGTTGATGGGATCAGGCAGGGTGATGTGGAAGAGCGTTGTTGGCCTGTTGTTGGCTATGGCGATGGCTGCTGTACTCCGGATTCGTCATGTACCAGTGAAGCATTAGATCGTACAGGTACTTGTACTCGTCCTGCAACCATTACAGTCTCTTTCATCTCCTGCAGAGAGGCTTCAAAAAGAATCATAAAGAGGCCAGGACTAGACCGCAACTTGCAGAAAAGTACGATACTTTTAAAATATATTAGCCCGAGGCATGATGACGATGAATAATACTATTTCAACAATAGCTACGCTGAGTCACCATTCACGTTTAGCTGATACACGACTCGAAATCAGAAATTTTAGGAAAATTCCAGGTCCTGGAGTGGTGGGAAAAGGAGGACTGGGAAACCTTGGTGTCGACGAGTTGGGGCCGATTGATGCGAATCATCTTGACGGCGTGGAAGACGTCCACCTCTCCGTCCATCTCCATCTGCTCGATGGCCACATTGGCGGCGATGTAGATGCCCACACGGCTGTGCCCGTTGTGACTCAGCACGATGGTCGGTTTAGTCTCGGGGCGCTCCGGAGCTCGCTTCTTCCAACTCCGCGCCATCTTGATCAGGTCCAACAGGCCGGACGTTGACAGAGGGACCTGGTCATTTTTATAGTTTTTTCTAGCTACTAAAATTATGTAAAGCTAAATAATTATTAAAAAAATACGAAATAATTACTGATTAGATTCCATTAGAATCTGGTGAGGCAAGAAATTAGGTGAACTTTGTGCTCGATGGGCCACATTTTGGCGGTGAGTATGCAGCAGATGCGAGTTTCGGCCTCCTGCATGGCGTTGCTGCTGCTTTGCATGATCTCGCTGATCATGAACGTCTGCAAATTTCCGCTCCATTTCTCCCATTGCTGTGGAAAGTTTGCACCTCTCCGTTAATCACATGCCTCCTAGCACCCTTCTAACAAGGGGATATGGGATGGGGGGTGGGTAGTTACCGCTAGCTATTGATTGCTGTTTCTGGTTTTGTACAAGTTAACTAGGCGGATAGTTCACAGTGGATGTGACCAGTTCACAGCCGGTCTTCCAACAAAATGCTGGTTTTCTCAAGAAAAAAAACGGCAGGGATTTTGAAAACGGACGCAGGACATCGTGAACTGAACTGGACGAGGACTTTGAGAATGGGAGAAAGAAGGTGGCTAAATGAATGAAGGCGGTGTGTAGGCGAAAAGAAGAAAGAGTATCCACGCACCTTGTCATCGTCAGGGTCTTGCTCGGGGACCTTGGGCTGGAAGGAGACGCCTTTCTTCTGCAACAACGCTCACAAGTGACACAAGGACCACCTCTGGGGCCTCAATGAATCGCCAAGCCTCCACAGGCACAAACAGTCCACACAAAGACGCACATCCACAGATGCCGCAATGGAGCCAGGCTCAAGCAAGAGGCAAGGCCGCAGAGTGCTGCTGCTACAAGGACTGTGCGAGAGTGCAGAGAGAGAAAGGTAGTGCGATAGGAGGAGGAGGGTGCGTAGGAGAAGGCACCAGGCTGTCGATGGAGTTCTCCATCAGAGCCCCGTTGGGCGCGGCCGGGCGCTGCTGGGCGCTGCGCTTGGCGCCGCTGGCGGCGAGGGGGGCGGCGGGGTCGGTGACGGAGGCGCTGAGGGGCGTCCCGCCATCGCCCACCGTCACGTTCACGGCTTTCTCCAATTGCCCTCACACCCCTGCTCTGGCAGCTCTCACCCTCCACCACCAGCCCTGGCCCCCCATCCCCACCACCAGCTGACATAGAGCGTTTGAGCAGATAGAGCGACATGGATGGCGAAGCGAGATGAGAGAAGACAGTCGGGGTGTGTAGGACTGGGGAAGGGGAGAAATGGTTTTTTACCCGCTTCATGACCTTGACCATGTGGGAGGTCATGTAGGGATAGGACTGGTAGCTGAGCACTTCCACGATGAAGGGGCCGTAGACCTGCTTGCCTTTGTTGTGGATTAGCGGAGGGTAGGTCTGCAAAGGACAGCTGCTTCCAGCCTAGAGAATGAGTTTGAGCGATTTCAGAGTTGACCTTTGGGGAGCCGCCATGGGTGAGGTTGATGAGGGTGTGGGCGTTGTGGTCGAAGACCAGGGCCCAAAGGGAGTCCAGTGTCTGTGCCTTGGGCCATTCGGTGACGATCCACTCGCCCTTCCGCGTAAAGCCGTCCACGTAGACGGCGTTGATGTAGGTGTAGTCCTTGCTTTCCCCATGCAGCGTTTGCAGGTACGGACGACTATTGTCTGCTGCAATCACCACCCTTTCAATCCTCTTCTATGCTCGTTCATAGCGGATGCAAAATTCTAACGCGGAACGACCATGACATCCCGATTTTTCCCTCTATTCTCCAGCCTATGGCCTCCGGCGCAGTCGCCGATACGAACATGGGGCGTCAGCTTGCACAGGAGCTTCAATTTGTTTGGAATTCATCTCTGAGTGGAGAAACAAAAAAGCTCAGAAAGTAATATTACGTCATACTCGTGCTGATCCTGGGACTCTTGTTCGGCGCGGTTCTTCTTGCTCTTGTACAAGGAGGACTTCTCCTGCAGCATGTCCAGTGGGATTGGGGCCACCTGAAATTGTATAGGCGATGCAGGGGAGGTGAGAGATAGAGAGGAGAGAACCTTGCACTCGATCCACTCCACAAGGACGTCGTACATGAACTGGTACTGCTCCAGTGTGTCCACGGTGTGCGGGCGGGCGTGGAGGAGCTGTTTGGCGAAGCCGAACACGTCCGCGGCAGATTCCTTCTCCAGCAGATAGAGAGGAGAGAACCTTGCACTCGATCCACTCCACAAGGACGTCGTACATGAACTGGTACTGCTCCAGTGTGTCCACGGTGTGCGGGCGGGCGTGGAGGAGCTGTTTGGCGAAGCCGAACACGTCCGCGGCAGATTCCTTCTCCAGCAGATAGAGAGGAGAGAACCTTGCACTCGATCCACTCCACAAGGACGTCGTACATGAACTGGTACTGCTCCAGTGTGTCCACGGTGTGCGGGCGGGCGTGGAGGAGCTGTTTGGCGAAGCCGAACACGTCCGCGGCAGATTCCTTCTCCAGCAGATAGAGAGGAGAGAACCTTGCACTCGATCCACTCCACAAGGACGTCGTACATGAACTGGTACTGCTCCAGTGTGTCCACGGTGTGCGGGCGGGCGTGGAGGAGCTGTTTGGCGAAGCCGAACACGTCCGCGGCAGATTCCTTCTCCAGCAGATAGAGAGGAGAGAACCTTGCACTCGATCCACTCCACAAGGACGTCGTACATGAACTGGTACTGCTCCAGTGTGTCCACGGTGTGCGGGCGGGCGTGGAGGAGCTGTTTGGCGAAGCCGAACACGTCCGCGGCAGATTCCTTCTCCAGCAGATAGAGAGGAGAGAACCTTGCACTCGATCCACTCCACAAGGACGTCGTACATGAACTGGTACTGCTCCAGTGTGTCCACGGTGTGCGGGCGGGCGTGGAGGAGCTGTTTGGCGAAGCCGAACACGTCCGCGGCAGATTCCTTCTCCAGCAGATAGAGAGGAGAGAACCTTGCACTCGATCCACTCCACAAGGACGTCGTACATGAACTGGTACTGCTCCAGTGTGTCCACGGTGTGCGGGCGGGCGTGGAGGAGCTGTTTGGCGAAGCCGAACACGTCCGCGGCAGATTCCTTCTCCAGCAGATAGAGAGGAGAGAACCTTGCACTCGATCCACTCCACAAGGACGTCGTACATGAACTGGTACTGCTCCAGTGTGTCCACGGTGTGCGGGCGGGCGTGGAGGAGCTGTTTGGCGAAGCCGAACACGTCCGCGGCAGATTCCTTCTCCAGCAGATAGAGAGGAGAGAACCTTGCACTCGATCCACTCCACAAGGACGTCGTACATGAACTGGTACTGCTCCAGTGTGTCCACGGTGTGCGGGCGGGCGTGGAGGAGCTGTTTGGCGAAGCCGAACACGTCCGCGGCAGATTCCTTCTCCAGCAGATAGAGAGGAGAGAACCTTGCACTCGATCCACTCCACAAGGACGTCGTACATGAACTGGTACTGCTCCAGTGTGTCCACGGTGTGCGGGCGGGCGTGGAGGAGCTGTTTGGCGAAGCCGAACACGTCCGCGGCAGATTCCTTCTCCAGCAGATAGAGAGGAGAGAACCTTGCACTCGATCCACTCCACAAGGACGTCGTACATGAACTGGTACTGCTCCAGTGTGTCCACGGTGTGCGGGCGGGCGTGGAGGAGCTGTTTGGCGAAGCCGAACACGTCCGCGGCAGATTCCTTCTCCAGCAGATAGAGAGGAGAGAACCTTGCACTCGATCCACTCCACAAGGACGTCGTACATGAACTGGTACTGCTCCAGTGTGTCCACGGTGTGCGGGCGGGCGTGGAGGAGCTGTTTGGCGAAGCCGAACACGTCCGCGGCAGATTCCTTCTCCAGCAGATAGAGAGGAGAGAACCTTGCACTCGATCCACTCCACAAGGACGTCGTACATGAACTGGTACTGCTCCAGTGTGTCCACGGTGTGCGGGCGGGCGTGGAGGAGCTGTTTGGCGAAGCCGAACACGTCCGCGGCAGATTCCTTCTCCAGCAGATAGAGAGGAGAGAACCTTGCACTCGATCCACTCCACAAGGACGTCGTACATGAACTGGTACTGCTCCAGTGTGTCCACGGTGTGCGGGCGGGCGTGGAGGAGCTGTTTGGCGAAGCCGAACACGTCCGCGGCAGATTCCTTCTCCAGCAGATAGAGAGGAGAGAACCTTGCACTCGATCCACTCCACAAGGACGTCGTACATGAACTGGTACTGCTCCAGTGTGTCCACGGTGTGCGGGCGGGCGTGGAGGAGCTGTTTGGCGAAGCCGAACACGTCCGCGGCAGATTCCTTCTCCAGCAGATAGAGAGGAGAGAACCTTGCACTCGATCCACTCCACAAGGACGTCGTACATGAACTGGTACTGCTCCAGTGTGTCCACGGTGTGCGGGCGGGCGTGGAGGAGCTGTTTGGCGAAGCCGAACACGTCCGCGGCAGATTCCTTCTCCAGCAGATAGAGAGGAGAGAACCTTGCACTCGATCCACTCCACAAGGACGTCGTACATGAACTGGTACTGCTCCAGTGTGTCCACGGTGTGCGGGCGGGCGTGGAGGAGCTGTTTGGCGAAGCCGAACACGTCCGCGGCAGATTCCTTCTCCAGCAGATAGAGAGGAGAGAACCTTGCACTCGATCCACTCCACAAGGACGTCGTACATGAACTGGTACTGCTCCAGTGTGTCCACGGTGTGCGGGCGGGCGTGGAGGAGCTGTTTGGCGAAGCCGAACACGTCCGCGGCAGATTCCTTCTCCAGCAGATAGAGAGGAGAGAACCTTGCACTCGATCCACTCCACAAGGACGTCGTACATGAACTGGTACTGCTCCAGTGTGTCCACGGTGTGCGGGCGGGCGTGGAGGAGCTGTTTGGCGAAGCCGAACACGTCCGCGGCAGATTCCTTCTCCAGCAGATAGAGAGGAGAGAACCTTGCACTCGATCCACTCCACAAGGACGTCGTACATGAACTGGTACTGCTCCAGTGTGTCCACGGTGTGCGGGCGGGCGTGGAGGAGCTGTTTGGCGAAGCCGAACACGTCCGCGGCAGATTCCTTCTCCAGCAGATAGAGAGGAGAGAACCTTGCACTCGATCCACTCCACAAGGACGTCGTACATGAACTGGTACTGCTCCAGTGTGTCCACGGTGTGCGGGCGGGCGTGGAGGAGCTGTTTGGCGAAGCCGAACACGTCCGCGGCAGATTCCTTCTCCAGCAGATAGAGAGGAGAGAACCTTGCACTCGATCCACTCCACAAGGACGTCGTACATGAACTGGTACTGCTCCAGTGTGTCCACGGTGTGCGGGCGGGCGTGGAGGAGCTGTTTGGCGAAGCCGAACACGTCCGCGGCAGATTCCTTCTCCAGCAGATAGAGAGGAGAGAACCTTGCACTCGATCCACTCCACAAGGACGTCGTACATGAACTGGTACTGCTCCAGTGTGTCCACGGTGTGCGGGCGGGCGTGGAGGAGCTGTTTGGCGAAGCCGAACACGTCCGCGGCAGATTCCTTCTCCAGCAGATAGAGAGGAGAGAACCTTGCACTCGATCCACTCCACAAGGACGTCGTACATGAACTGGTACTGCTCCAGTGTGTCCACGGTGTGCGGGCGGGCGTGGAGGAGCTGTTTGGCGAAGCCGAACACGTCCGCGGCAGATTCCTTCTCCAGCAGATAGAGAGGAGAGAACCTTGCACTCGATCCACTCCACAAGGACGTCGTACATGAACTGGTACTGCTCCAGTGTGTCCACGGTGTGCGGGCGGGCGTGGAGGAGCTGTTTGGCGAAGCCGAACACGTCCGCGGCAGATTCCTTCTCCAGCATCTCCAGGTTCGCGTCCACCGAGCAGAAGGTTCCCGAGCGGCCGCCCCCGTTGCTGCACATCGCTATTCACACTCTTCCGGGGTCGCAAAATTGAGAATGGTTTTTTTACGAGCCTAGCAATTGAAGACGGTAAAGACTTCTACAGATTTTGCAGTAGTTGTCAGTTTATTGTCTAATACTCTGGCTTTGGCATCACGAAATAATGGTGAATTGTTTGAAGTGTCAAGTGATTTATCAAGTGATTTTTTTTTATTTTTAGGTCTAAAATAGCATAAATAAGTTCCAAAGTTTCATCTGCATGGCAATCGTTTTATCTTAAAACCTACGCTCTTCCCTCCCCTTCTCTCCCACTTAGACAGCCAGCCAGTGTAGGCCTGTGTGAACCTGCAGTGGACGACGATGGGCCCGGGGTTGGGCTCAGCGGCGAGGTACTTGCGGATCCGGCGGCGGAGCTCTAGGAAGGCGCTGATGTAGGGGAAGGAGTCCAGCTCCCACTCGATGAAGTGGAACTGGGTCACCATGCGCGGGGCGCCCAGGCCCTCCTTGTTTACCCTGCTCAGCTTGAACCGACGCATGATCTGAAACAGTGGGCCTTCTGAGTGAAGGAGGAGGAGGTTGAAAAGATGCTACGAAATGGGCGTAGGTTTTGGTCTCCATGAGCTGGACTTGAATGTCGCCGTAGACCTGCATCCCCGAGCCCGGCCAGTACTGCAGGCACATCACGCGCATAAAGTCGAACACCTGTAAGAGGTAGCCAGCGATTGTCAAATGGAGGTTGGCAAAGGATTGAGGGTGTGAAGGTAGATGAGGGGTGGAAAAGGAGCGAACCTTGGTGAGCATGACGACGCAGTTGGTGTCGGACTCCCAGACGAGGCGCCAGAAATCCACGGAGGCCGTCTTGGTGCGAACGCCCTGGGTGATGATGTAGGCGTGCTTCTCGTACCAGCTCTTGCAAAGTATTCCTGCCTCATTTCCTGGCCATTTAAAAGGCTCTTTGCATACATCGACGTAGGAAGCGTTGATATAGTCGGAGTGAGCATCGCCGGGCAGTAGGTTGAGTATGACGCGGTTGCGGTCGTAGGGAATGATCTCCCCGTACTGGTTCTTCTCCATGTTCTCCTTCGACATCCCCACCACCTGCTCCCCTTCCTCCACGCTCTTCCGAATAGACTGCAGCCCTTTCTTTCCTTTCCCACCCTTCCACTAGCCAGAAAGAGGGGGCAACGAGAAACTCGCCGCGCAGGAGGATCTTCTTCTTCTTCCGCTCATTGACGTAGGCCAGGAACTTGGCGGCTTCGATGGGCCCCGACGGCGCCGCCGCCATCGCCTTCTCCTCTTGCACTGCAATCCCCCCTGCTACTCCCTTTTACTTCCATTCCCCTCCCCCCAGACCCATCCATCCACCCATTCACACCTGCTCGATAGCGCCGCAGACATAGACGGATGCAGATCATGGCCAGCTTTTGCTCCCTCACTTGCTCTGCCAGCCAGCACACTGGTCAATAGGCAAGGGAAAAAGGGCCAGGCCTTTATGACCCGGGGAAGTATAAGGCGGAGCGGAGATGGCAGAAGGAAGGCTGGAGATGGAGTGGCGGTTGGTAGTAAAGAGTAGATATGGGAGCAGGAGGCTCTGGGCCTAAACTGCCCGCCTTTTTCTCGCCCCACACCAAGCTCCCCCCCTCCAAAAACGGAAGCCGCACTCATCCCATCCCGGAAATTGAGCGATGGAGGCCCTTCTCCTTTGCGGCCCCCCCCCCCCCCTGCTTGGAGAGGACGCAGGAGGCCCCCCCTCCCCCCCCCCACTTAGACAGGCAGGGCGGCACACTCATAATTCATTGCTCCAGAGCCTCCAATCTGCGTCACGCACTCGCCCAGCGCCCTCCAGGGAGCGGGAACCAAAGACGAGGTGATCCTTCAGCTGCTGCGGCAGGAATCCGCGAGGACTCCGCTTCCCGCTGCTGCCCTCTCCACCGTCCGCTTCCGCCGGACTCAGGCCGCCCATCTGCAGCATCAGGGCTTCCATCCTCTCTGTCTGCCCTCAGAAACTCTAAGGGCACAGGGAACTGGTCTTCAGCTTGTATGCCCTGGGATTGGGAGGCTGGGCAATTGTGCCGAAGGAGGCGGAGTGAGGGAGAGGAACAAAAGGCTGCGGAGAGGGTGGATAGAGAGAATCTGGGGACCTTGGGAGGAGGCGGGGTGGCCGCAACGGGGCGGTACTCCAAGGGCTCCATGTACTCGCCGGCCTCATTGATGAACTCCCGGAGCTTGGGGTTCATCATGAGCTCCAGCTTGGTGGGCTTGTGAGCGGCCTGGTCCATGACGTGCGTCTGGGTGCCCCCGGAGGTCGTCTGCTGGGAGGAGGCGGAGGTGCGAGTGCCTCTGCGGAGGGACGGCGGAACTTCCAGCATACTTCCCTCTTTTACAGAGCTCAGGGGCAAATAAATGAGCCTATATTTTCCCCCGCCAGCCGCAAGAATGGCCTTATGAAAGGCCAGGAGAGAAAGTGGAGGGTGAGGAGGAGGGCTGTAGGAGGGACTGGGCCGGTAGCGAGGGGTGTAAAGGAAGGCCAGCTTTCGCGGTTGGCCCCCTGCAGAGGGCCCAAAGGCCGCTCGTCAAGGCCGTACACAAGGGCTCTGGCGTTCCCAAAGAAGCGGCCGGCAGCCCAGCTTCCAGACATTCTTCCTCCGCCCAACACCACCGCCAACCACCACATCCATCCTCAGGCACACATTCTGCTTCCACTCCGCTTCTTAGCCGCTTCTCTTCTGGGGAGGCTGAGAATCTAGGAGAGGAGGAAGCAACCGGAGCGGAAGGCGGCGGGAATGCTGCGAAAAACGGCCCGCAGGTAGGAAGCAGTGGAGCCGGATTCCGAGGCCGGGGCCCAGCCTCCAAGCAGAGACCCATTCCAGCTCCAATACCCCCAGGGGGACAGGAGCTAACGCAGCATTTTCTGCGACCATTTCCGCAGCCGTTGGCGCAGGCGCATGACCAGGGCTGGACAGCAGTAGCCAGTCAGAGAGGACGGGGTTGATAGGAGGGTCAAAGAGAGAGAGAAAGAGGGTCGCTCGTTCGCAATCGCGATAGGTGACGAAGGTTGGGGCGGGAATGGGGGTGAGGAAGGAGGGCTGGAAGGAGGAAGGGAGGGAGATGGATGAGGGGGACAGGTATCAGCAGTTGCTGCACAAAGCCTGGGCGGATGTAGGAGACGCTTTCTCCCCTGCCTGCCCCCTCACTACACCACCTCCCGCTTTTCCACCAACATTGAAAAAGTGTCCTGAAGGGTCTTCGCAAAGCGTTTGCTAAACGAACTTCGCCTCCCTCCCCCTTTAGCCCCCTCCTCCTTCGCCCTTACTTCGGGGGCCATTATTCCCAGTTCGCGCGCACACAAAGTGAGCTGGAGAGAGAGCGAAAGAGGGTTGGCGGGCCGTCGGGGATGAAAAAGTCATCGCCCCTGAGTGAAGGTTGGGGGGAGGAGCGGAATGGACGGCCATAGGCTGCCACCCAGCCATAGGAACCTAATGGATATTTTATCAATTCCCGCCTTGGCTAGGAGGGGCGCGAACAATAGGCAGGACCGGATGGAAGCATTCATCTTCCCTTGGAACAGCTCCACCCTACCTTAGTGCTTTCTGGAAGCTGCGCAGCGATAGAGTGATTGGAAGTTCGCCTTGAGCCGGTAGGGTAGGGCCTGTTTGTAGGATGGAAACCATAGCCTGAGCTAACGGGGCAAAGGCAGGGGGGCATCAGGCCTAATGAGTCAACAACTGTCTGCCTCAACAGCACAATGCTGCTGTCCTACCATAAGAAACCAGAGGGGCTCCTAGAAAAGCTAGAGAGCCCCAAAAAGACGGCCACCCTGGGCAAATGGAGGAAAAGGAAGTGGCTAAATGAGGCCCCGGGGAGTAGGAAGAGAAAGAGGGGCCAAGGGGTTGGGGGAGGCTTTCTCCCTCTGGTAGTAGGGAGGCAGGGCTGGGTGCAAAGGGCAGGTTGGAGGGGCTTGACGTCAGAGGAGCAACTCCGCTGGGAGGCGGCGGCCGAGGCTGGCGGTGATAAAAGCAGCGCAGCCTGGGATACGCCCAGAGAGGCCCAAAGGAGAGAAAGAGCCCCGCTCCGCCACCTGTGAGGCTGGATGGCTGGGGCAAAGAGCCCCCCTTTCTCTCTCTTTCAACCCCCCCAACCCGCTCTCTCCTTCTTCCTCTTCTAAACAGATGCTCGGGGCAGCCAGAGAGAGAGAACTCCTCTCACGTCAGAACAGTAGCCCTTTTTGCCACAGGGCCGTCGCATTCCCTCCTTCTCTCTCTCGCACCAGGAGCATTGCACTCTCACTTACACACCTCTCTCCCTCCGCTCCTCCTTTACTCACTTTACGCCTCACAACCCCCCCTGAACAATCCACCGCACACCTCCTGTCCTCTCCTTAGAGTTCAGAGAGGGAATCATGGAAAGAATTGATGGGAGATGTGAGTGATGCAGGGAGGGATGTAAAGAACTGACGTCCGAAGCTGAAGACGGCGGCGGAGAGGGACTTGCGGATGCCGACCTGGCCCAGGTCCGGCAGCGTCTTGCGCGGCCCAGAGGAACGGCGCCGAAACAGCCTCATCATCGCCCTACACACCCTCTTTACTCTCTCCTTCACTCCCACCACCTTAGAGAGGCGCCTCGAATGCCTAGAGAGAGATCAAGTGCCTCCGATAGGCTCTCGGAACCCCGAAGCTGAGTGATTAAAAGGCGAAAGGGAGACGGAGGAGGGGGGAAGTGGGGAGAGGGGGAAACTGAAAGGAGACATGTCAGGTCGGCCTGTCAATGCTCCTCATTTGCTCCAGGGCGGGGGAGGGGGCTGCGTGGAAGGTGCTGGGGAGAGGGCGGGCAAAAGAGAGAGAGAGAGAGCGCAGAGGAGGAGGACAGGGTGCCTTAATCAACCTGCGGGGGAACTGGCGGTACTGGCCCTGTCCCCTGGCCTGCCCAAAGACCTCCCTCCCTCCACCCCTTCCACATCCCCGTCCCATTTAGCGCGCCCCTAATCGAGTACACCTCACTTTCGGGCCTCCCAATCTCCTTCCTGCGTCAGCCTCCTGCCGCCCCTGACATGGCGCAAAGGGGGGATTGGCGGAAAAAGTGTGACCGGAGCGTGAGAAGGGAGTGAGGTGACGGCTTAAAAGGGAGGGAGCGCGAAAGACAAAGAAGCGGTCCGGGCAGGGCGCGATTGATCCGCAGCTCCTCTCTCTCTTCCATCTCCGATTCCAAGCGCCCCTCCGCCTCCAGTCCCTTCGCTGTTAGGCCAGCTGCAACCCCCACCCCCTCCCACTGCGCACCTATCCATGCTTCTGCTGCCAAAACACCCGAAAACAGCCACACGGCCAGTGCCTCTCTAGTGCAACCTGGCGCCAGAGGCTGTTCGAACAGGCCAGGAAGTGGAGGTCAGGGAAATTGCAACGCCGGGAAGCCTCAGGAGAGCGAATCAAAGTCATCCCTCAGCTTTCACGCCCACTCCATTCGCTCCGGCCAACACTCTCGCCTACTTCCGCGCACGGCATTCTCTCCAGCTAATTGCAGAATAGGACTAAAAAGCTGCGGAACCTTGAAAGTAGACATCCTCCGGAACGAGACAGAGCAAGAAGTTGCAGGGATGGGTGGATTTATCGCCCATCGCGCTTCAGGACTCCACTCCGCCGCTATACATTGCCTCTAGCCGTCCTCACCTCATCGCCACTCCAGATCTTTGGCCTTCTGAGCCTTTTCAGGACGGGCGGGAGCGAGCCCTATCCCATTTCTCCAACCGCCCCTCTCGACTATTCTCTATCCACTCACACTTCAGGAAAGAAGGGCCCCCTCCATCTGACGCCGCCAGGGAAAGATGAAGTGGAGGGCGTAAAGCGTTCTAGGAAAGGAGAAGCTTCTCCTGCCACGACCGCCCAGCATCCATCAACCTTGCCTGGCCCCCTAGACTAGGCCCAGCCCGCCTAAAAAGGAGCCCGGTGCTAAAATATGCTCGCGGCAGAGCAGCAGGGGGGTCACAGCCATTATATCCCCCTCTGATGCACATTTTCTACAGACCAACCACCCCCTTTCCTTCCCCTCTACCAACCCCCGACACACTTCCGTCAGCCCCCCCCCCCGCCATCCCTCCTCTACATCCACCCTTACTCACCCCCGCGAACACATTATGACTGTCCACATTCTCTCGCACCATCTTTGCATCTCTACCACCAGTCCCGTGAGCGCTTAAGCCTCACATGTGAGCAGACTCAAATGCAAAACAAGCTCTGCCTAGGCATATCGAAAAAGGCAGCAGGAAAAGAGGGGGTGCGTGTGATTTACGCGCGGCATGGTGCGGTGGAGGGGGGGGGGGGGGGAATATGGGGGATTATGGGAGGACCTATCAGGGGCAGCTTTCATGCATGGCGACTGGGGCAGCCTAAGCGCATCCATCAACCGCGCCGCCAGCCCTGCACTACCACTCCATCATTCCCTACCTATTCACCCTCCACTCCTTTCAGCCAATAGCTCCTTGTGTGGCCACCAACCAGCAATGGTGCGAGAGGGGAGGAAGCGAGCGATGAAGTAGTTGTCCTTCTCGTTCCCCTCCTCCTCCACCGCCTCCGCCATCCTCTAAGGCTGCAAGGCTCCAGATGGGGACGCGGGGGTATTTTGTAAAAGAACAGCGATCTATGGGGATGGGGGGCTAGTGGAAGGGAACAGGCGAGTGCTAAGCAGGCCGGGCAGCTTAGGAGGCTGGCGGAGTTGTTGGGGTGGGGAGTGAGGGAGCGAAGGAAGGCCTCCCAGTATGAGTTTCAAAAACCCCCTCTCTCACCTATCCACCAGCGCCCCCTTCTGCACACACACACAGGAGCTAAGCTTCAAGTGTCTCCCACCACTGCCTCACTCCACTGCGAACGCCTCAAGAGCTCCCAGAACCCCAAGCAGCCACCCCCACAGCTTTCCTCAAGACCGCAAGTTTGAGATTTTCGAGGAGGAGACTGGAAAGGTGGCTAGGCGGCAGGTTGCGTGACAAATGAGGCTTTTTGATCAAAAAGAGGGTCCTTGGGCGGTGTCGCAAGCGTCAGTCAGGCACCACATTCCAGGCATTGTAGGCCGCGAAGGCAGTCAAAAGCTGCCTCGAGACACTTTCGTTTCAACCCTCCGGAAGGCCGCGTAAAAAGAGACTAGGCCAGGTGAGGAGGCCCCGGGGAGACAAAGCTCGCCAATCCACTCCAAGCCCCCCGGGCTGTTAACCAATCTGCGTCAATATTTGCCCTACTGCCAGGTTCGCTCACAGGCTGCTGCTGCGGCCCCCCGGGATTCGCTACCGACACTTTCACACCAGCTGGATACTTTGGCTGCCTTTCATTCCCTTCTCGCATTCGCAAAGCATTGAGTGAATGAGGAAAGGGTTTGGCTTACTGAGTGCCCGTTGCCCGAGCAGCTTCATGTTCTGGGCGAGCCTGCAAGCAGTTTCAGCGGGCCCTGGCAACAGAGAGGAGGCCTTGGCTACTAGTGCCTTTTTGCTCCTTCGCTAGGCCTCTGCGAGGTGTATTGTGGGCGGTGCTCTCTGGCCTGTGTATGCGGAAGGATGCGCGCAGCTGGTGCGAGCCCTCCACCTTCCCCTCCCCCCTCCATCCAGCCTACACCCGTTCCCGATTTTCCGGCAACAGCCTCCTTTCTGCTCAACCCTCGCCCACCCACCCCAAAAACACCCCCCTCATTCCTGCGCTTCCCCGCACCTCTTCGATGTTCGCTAGGCGCTAGGTCCCTCCGGCCTTTTTATCTTCGCCAACGGTTGCGGCGCATATCACAGAGAGTTAGCAGGGGTGGCAGGCTGTATCACACTGCAACGGGGGGGAGAGGACGGATGTCGGGTGAGTGAGTGACGTTTTAGCTGGCGCGGGGGTGGCAGGGGGTTAGATCCAGATGAGCAGGACGACGAGGAATATCTGCAGGAACATGCAGGCCGTGTAGACCAGCTCCGCAACCATCCCCAGGCTTGCACCCAGCGATGCTCGCAACAAAGGGTTCTGAACAGAGTGTGAGCAGAAGTTGAACTGTCAGCGCTAGAGCAGAGGGAGCAGCCTAAGAGGTGCGGAGGCGCCTTCCCTCCTCTCTCTCTGCCCCAAAGTACCCTCTCTACACCCCAAGGCGGCAGCCCAGGCCCTTTTTACACCTGCGTGACTTGTTGAAAGAGTGCAGGGGGGACATTGGAGGCAGTCAGGCTTACTTGGACAGGCTGAGCTTGACCATGCTGGACAGTCTTCGCCTCCTAGCCGGTAGGACTGAGAGTGTAAATGTGAAAATCTTGGTCAGCAGGTTGGGGCGGGCTTTTGAGGGAGGACCAGAAAAAATGAAGATGGGGAAGTGTCTGTCCCCGCCCCCCGAGCCAGGCCTCTCTGTCGGGGTGCCGTATGGTGTTTTAGAGAGGCGTTTAGGAGGCGAGGGAAAAAGGCGAAGCAGCCACTCCGCGGCTGGGGGGACTGGATTCAGGAGGCGCTCCTCCCCCCGCGGTCTTTAGGCCCCACCAGCATTGGCTTTACAACTCTTGCGCCAGCATTCCTCTAAAGCCTGCCTTTTTCCCATCCACTAGCGATGTATATGCGAGAGTCAGCGGCCTTTTTCTGAATGGATCAGAATGCTTTGCTGAATGCGTCGATAATTCTGGAATAATTTCACAGAAAACATGTGCAAGAAAGCGAATCCACTGCCTGCTAAAAAGGCAATGGTGGCGGAAAAAGGGGAGCAGTGAGAATTGAACAAAGTTTGATGAGAGATTGCCAGCATCCGGGAAAAAAGGGATGATCAAGTAGATGGCCAGGTAAGCTTGTGCCGCTTCATCTCCAGCACTGGCAGCACTGTCCAGGCCCGATTGGGATCTCTTGCTGTTTCTGCCTGCAAAAGAAAACTTCCCTACCAAAGTATAAGGCATGACACTAATTCTTGAAAATAAAACCCACTTTTTTCGAAAAGAATAATGCTCAGACCACACGGGTCAGTAGTCACAGTCTAAGAATAATTTGAAAATTTATAATTGAACAAAGAAATATTTCCACTACAGGTCATCTGTTCGCTTTCAATGTATCGCAAAACTCTATAAATGTTTTTAACGAAAACCTAAAGAAGCTGTGAAATTGAAAATGGAACCTCTTCTGGCGTCATCTCGGGGACACTTTTCTGACGATAGCTCCACTCCCGGAGCAGGAAGTGAGGGCGGGCTGCCTCCCAGTAGAGGCGCGTGTCCAGCACCCGCACAGCCACCCCGTCCACGCGCAGGTACAGCCGCTGCAGCAGGAACCACCTCAATCCATTCTCTCTCTCTCCCAATTGGCTTCCCCTCAAGAGAGGACCCCGAGGCCATGCAGCGAAACTTGACGGAGAGGGCGGAGGCCCCGTGATCCGCCAGCTCGTCCTCATACAGAGGCACTTCCGCGAACCACAGGATTGGCTCCGCCACTTTCAGCTTCTCTCAAACACCCCCCACTGCTCAACTATCAGTAGTGGCGTGGGGGCGATGAAACTGGGAACGTCAAGAAGGGCCATACACCAGGAGAGGTTGTCATACGTCCTTTTTTTGTTTTCTAGCCAGCTAAGGAGCGAATTATCCTTTCCCTCCCGATCAATGGGTAATCCATGCAGTTGGAACCTAGGTCGATCTCATCCGTGGTGTCCTGGAGGGTGAATCCGGCGAGAGAGCCGGAGTAGGGGGAGGTGAAGGTCCAGTCGAAGGGCTTGAAGGGCTTGTGCTGGGCCAGGGACTCCTGCCGCGCACCCGCCCACGCCTCGCTCGCACCTACCTTAATCTCTACACCTTACGCCTCTTCCCTCTATCTATCAACAATGGTCGTAGAATTACAAACATTCTTCTACTCAACTGCCCCATGTTTCGCAATGGCAATATACTACCCAAAATCAATATTTACACAATAATGATGCAATTTCTAAAGGGAAATATAAAGAAATTTTTCAGACAGTCGATATTGGAAAAGATGCAATAGGCGACTAACGCCATATTCTCTATAAATCAATAATTCATCTTGAACCTTGACTGAGTCGTCAGCTTGGTCCGCGTCGACGAGCTTGAGAGCTTCTAAGGCGTTGAAGCGGATGCAGGCGCCGTCCTTGGAAAGGCGAAACTCGTTCTCCGCAAACACCATCTCCGGCCAGTTGGGCAGACGCAGAGCGGCCGAGTAGACGCAGAACTGACAAGCCACCCAGATACCAGCCACTAAAGCTGGCATTGTTGGAGGCATTAGGATCCATTTTTTCACTTTTACTCCCACTTTCAGTCCAGAGGCTGAAACCTGGCACTTGCGGCCGCTCTGGAGCTGGTGGCAGGCGCAGGCGGACTGGAGGATGCGAAACTTGCTGAAGGAGAATCGCCAGCCGGCATGCTCGAAGCTTTCCTGGACCGGGTGCACTTCGTCCAGGGCATGCGTAGCTGCCTTCTGATCCACTATGGACATGGCCGCTTTCTAGGACTGGAGAGATTCTGGCTTTGACGGAATAGTTGGGTTTTTAGAGGAGATGGGTGGAGAGATGTGGAGTTGTTTAGCAGGAATGGCAAAATTTAGGATCTGAGGAATTCGCGGTGCAAAAGAGCATTTATTCGACGGCTCTGTCTGATGCGGACTTTTGAAGCCAGGAAATAAAGAAGCGGTCCATAGTTGCGCAGTGCATATGGAGAATAACGCCCTAAAATAGTCGAAATGGCTGTCTGTCAATCACCGTGCCGTCAAAAAGCGAGCCGGAATACTTGTCGTAAGAAAAGCAAAAGGGGCCTCCAGCTGGGTCACTTCTTTGATTGGCCGAGTTTATGGGACTCTGGAAAGCGCTTCGGGTCCAGGGCACTGCCGTAGCGGGCCAGCTCCTCGCCTACCTGCACAATCTGCACTGCTATGATTGGAAAACCAATTTTTCCGTTTTCAATCATTTCTTGAATATCTTTAACAAACCGTTTTTTGTGAAAAATTTTTAAATCATTAAATTTTTCGTTTCATTTCGTTTTTGGACAATTCAGTGTGAGCTGGTTGTAAGTGGGCAAAAGGTGACCATGGCTGTTCTGGTGCTCTGGAAAGCAGCGGAGAGCGTTGGCTCAGCTTCGCCTATCTCCGAAGTCGGCTGGATACCTGGCAATAGGATGGTGCTAAGGTGAAATGGGGAATGCAACAAGACAGAGAATTGATTTCACCAGTTTCTTTGACAGCACGCTGAATGCTGGATGCCAGAGCTTTGGCTGGGTCCAGCTCGTTGCCGCTGGCGCGCTCTTCTAGCAGAACCTTTCAAAATATCAACCCAATTTTTCAGGCCTGATGCAACATAATTCTAGGCCAGGCCACTCTTGACAGGATAGCAAAATTGATGAAATGCTGATAAATGGGGGAGGACCTTGCGCCGCTTCGGAGGCATGGCCTGAACATAGGCGTCGGAAAGCGGGGGCTGAGGCGCAGCAGCAGCCTGTCTCTCTGCGTCCGCCTCCATCACGGAGACCCAGTCCGATGGCACCACACGTCGCCAGTCCATCGCCTCCTCCTCCTTCGCCTCTTCCACCTCCTTCTCAATCACTGCCCTTTTCCCATCACCAACTCCTTGTCAAAAAGCTGCAAGCAAACCTGAGTTGGCGGAATCGTCTCCTGTATGGGCTGAGAGGATGTGGCAGTGGCCTCCGGAGGAGGTGTGAGGACGATGTAGGGCCGAAGCTGGTCATAGGGCAGGCCGTTGCTCTGGAGGCGTTGCTGCATCTGGGCGAGGGCCATTTCGCGGATGAATCCGCCGGCAGGGCTGGCGCCCATGGAGCCTTCGGCCAGCATTGCGTCCTGAGGTTCAAAGGCTGTTCTAGGGGGGAGGAGGGATATGAGAGGAGGAGGCGAACGACGTAGCGACGGAGGACGTCCTGGAAGCCCTGGCTCCCGTCCCGGCAGACCTCCCGCCCCAGACTCACCAGCTCGTCCAGGAAGAGAATCACACGACGGCGCAGGCGCACCCCGAAGCTCTCCGCACCGCCTTCCCCGGCGTCCTGCCCGAAGATGATCAGCAGGCACTGCTCCATTGCCACCTTCAAGGACGCAATTGGTTGGGATGGATGCGATTACATCTTTGTGATTGAAGTTATGGGCTTTCAGCTACAGCCGCCTCCGATGTATTAAATTTTTTAGTGTCCAATATTTTGGAGGCGACTGTGACTAAACTAGCTTCCACCTTCAGAAACTGTAGACAAAACAAAAAATAGCTCATAGCTCAAAAATATCTCAAAAAATAGCCCCAAAAAAGTCACAGCCAGCTCCAGTGATCGCAATATTTGAGCAGAAAAGAGGCGGGGGACTAAAATGACGATTGGACCTGCTCCAGACGATTCATGCTGTCGCCGACGTGGACAGTCTGGCCGGGCCGGCCGTTCTCCTCAGGACGGACCGGCCTGCCCTGGATCTCCCGAATGACGGCGGCCAAAGCGTCCGAGTCCTCCACGGACTGCCCCGCCAGTCGTTCGGAGGCTGAGCGCAGGTCCTGGCAAAGGGGGCTGCTTTGGATCAGTGTGGGGTTGTTGGATAAGAGAGGAGACCGCAGGCGTGGGTCGATCGTTGCCGTTGAGGATGTTGTCGATGATGTAGTGGCGGAGGCGGTTGCGCTGGGCGTCCAGTGGGCCCGCGTCGCCGTCCATGACGCGGCGGAACTCGCCGACGGTGACTGTCTCCGCCAGGGCGTTGTACATGGAGCCCATGACGCCGCCGTTGTTGCGAGTAGGGTGGCCGAGCTGGCGCATCATCTCGGCGAGGGTGGTCTGCTCACCGACGGCCAGGGCCCCCATGCCGCCGCCCATCTGAGCCATCAGCTCAAGCAGCTCTGGCGGCGGGCCTTGGGCGTCGTGGAACTCCTCGTCCCCGCTACCCGCATCCTCCTCGTTGATCTCCAAACCAAACTACGTTTAGAGCATAATAGAACCGGTTTACAAAAATATTAGAATTAGTTTTTGCGATTTTTTAATTTTATTTTTTAATCTTAGTTGGTTTTTGTTTGATTTAGTTTTTTAATTTTGCAGCATTTTATTAAGCAGTCAAATTTATTATTTATTATCCAAAAATTTTGTAGAAAGAAGAGGAAGATGGTTGAAGTGTTCAACCTCAATGTGGTACTCCTCGTGCTGCTCGTCATGATGGTCGTGCTGGGCAACATGACGCGGGTAGTCAGTGAGGGGCCGGGAGTGAAGGCCCACCGCACGCCCGTCGCCCGTTGGATGAGGCTCGTAAGCCTGCCACCATTCTTTTTTTCTCCAAGGAAAAGGTAACAGAAGTCAAGAGCTAGCATAAAAGTTTGACCATCGAATTATAGAAAATTAATCTTCATTAATATTTACCATAAAAATTGATAAATCCTTCTTTCTCAATATTCAAACGATTTTCCAGCCCCAAATTGATTGGCCCCACCTGTAGCTGGGAGGATCCAAATGTGGACTGGGCATCCAGAGCGGCCAGCTCGGCCACCGGCCTCTGCAGCATCAGCCGGAACTGACCCGTCAGGTGCTCCAGCATCTCCTCCCGACTGCCGCTCAGGCGCTGGGGGGCAGGGCGCGAGCTGCCCGCCTCCTCCTCCCCGCCGCCACTCGGCCGATGCAGATGCACATTGGCCGCCCGCCGAGGGTCCGCGAAGCGAGAGCCGCAGGGCAGGTACGGGTCGCTCGTGAACAGCGCCGACTCCCGCAGCACCTGGCCAGAGAAGGAGGGGTTTTGGAGGGCCAGGAGAGACTGCTCTAGGAGGCCACGGCAGGGGCTCGATAGCCGATGAAGAGGTGGCGGTATTCGTTGTCCGGCTGGAGGAGTTCGGCCGGGCTGAAGGCCGGGCGTCGCGGGAGGCCGAAGCCTCCACCCTCACCCTCGCCTCCTTCAAAAGACTGCTGAGGGAAGGGAGGAGAGAGCATTGGAAACCATGCTCGCTGTGATTGGGCTGGGCGGGTGGCGGCGGAGGGCCTGCTGGTGGTATGAAGGGCGGGTGCTGGAAGGGAGGAAAAGCGGCCAACGGGGCGCCGCGGAAGAGAAAGGGCGGCGGCATGCGCATGGCTCCTTCTGTAATGGATCTTCTTTGGCTGGGCAGAGGAATGAAAGCGGGCAACGATTGAGAGGCGGTGGTGCCTGAGGCTGGGGGGCAGAAGGAGGAGGAGCATTTGGGGGAGCTGGGGGTGGTCCTGGAGGTCTGGGTGCCCGCTGCATCTGCTGCAGGACGCCGCGCATCATCTGCTGCATCATGGCTGGAGGGGCGCCCTGAAGGAGAGACTCATTTCCTCCCTAGATTGCCTAGAAGGGGGGAGGAAGGAAAAAGGTGGACCATAGGGACTTGGAAGGCGCCGATGGGGATCTGCATGTGGAAGCCGGTGGGTGGACGAGGCTGTAGCTGAGGTTGGGGCTGAGGGTGGGGCTGAGGTTGGGGCTGAGGTTGGGGCTGAGGCTGAGGGCCGGCGGCCCGTGGAGGTGCGGTAGTGGGCTGAGCCTGGGGGGCCCGACGCTGGGCCATGGGCGGGGCGGTGATGGTGGCGGTGAGGCTGTGCCCCGTCTGAATCTGCACCGACAGTTGCACCTGGAATATTCACTGGGCTGCACTGGCCACTAAGGGTGAACTGGAAAGAAGGAATGGAACGCCTTCCGGAAGGTTCTCGCGGGGCAGGATGGGGAAGAGGTGGGGCTGGGCGGGGGCGAAGCTGAGGTTGCAGTCGGAGAGGAGGTGGCGGACGTGGGCGAGGTCGTGCTGGGCGGCCTGGATGCCTGTGAAGGTGCGGGCGCGCCGACGGGCCTCTGCATCGCTGCTCCCCTCCGCCTGAACTGTCTCATTGAGGGGGGAGGAGGAGAAGTGAGGGATGGTTAGACAAGAGGCTGGCTGAGCGCCGCTCGATAGCGCTGCATGGAGGTGCTCTGACGGAGGCGAGCTTCGGCGGCCTCCAGCGCATCCGTCAGCTCCAGCAGATCGCCGGGCAGGGCGTGCCTGAATGGTGCAGATGGCCATTTATTGGCACCTCTTATTCAATTAGCTATTGCTCTAAAAATTGTCCTGGTCACGAGCAGCAGATAATTGAATAAGAGGTGCGAATAATTTGTTGATGATCTTTTCGTGACCTATCTTATTTGAATAATAGGTGCGAATAAATCGGTTGTGATTGATTTGTACTTCTTGTTCAATCAGCTATAGCTTAAAATATCGTCTTGCTCTCGAGTCTCAAGCTATAGCCGATTGAATAAAATGTTCATACACGGAGATAATAAATCAAGAATAAATCCATGAAATGGCCACCAACCGAACGCGTACTCGTCGACGCGGCGGCTGCGGGGCGGTGGCGGTGCTACTGACGGAGTCGTCGGTGATGAGGTCCGGCAGCTCGTCGTCCTGGGAGTCCTCTCCATCGCTGCTCTCCTGGCTGCGCCGTATGCGAGGCTGCTGCTGGTAGGCCCCGTGCCCCTGCTCCGCATAGTCCCCCGGCAGCAGGCTCCCCGTGAACTCGGCGCCCTCTCCCGCCACCTCTGCCGGCTCCTGTCAAATGCCGCTCACTGCCTACCCTCCTGGATGAGAGAGAAGATAGGGACGTTGTCCAGATGACGCATGAGGTAATGGAAGTGGTCCAGCGTGTCCCAGGCCAGCAGGAGACGGGAGAGGGCCGGGCTGGAGACCACATCCCGGGGGTCCTGTCAATTCCCCGCCTCAAATGAGGCTCTGAGGATAGGCTCATAGGGGGGATGCCTCAAGGCGAATGTCGACGTGGAAGTGTCCGTTGCCGTGGCGGAGGCGGACCTGGCCGCGGGTGGCGGGGAACTGCTGGGCCAGTTGGGCGAGGGCGGCGCGGGCGGCGGCCTCGAAGTCCGCGGGGCCGGGGCCGTGGAGCAGCGGCTGGCGCGGCGGCGGGGCGTCGTTGGAGCCGGGCTGGGAGCCCGCCTCCCGACTCACCACGTGCACCGTCTTCCCGTTCAGCTCTGTACTTGCAGGGACTGATTTGGGGGCTATTCGAGGGGCTTGGAGGAGGAATTGGATGAATTTAGATGCACAAAGAGCTGCTCATGAGTTGGCAGCTTTTAGAAGCAAGAGCTGAAAGGAGGCAAGAAGGGATGATTGAGAGAATGATGGGTGGAAAGAGGGCATGCCAAGGGTGGCGAGCTTGGCGTCGTCCTTGAGGACCTTGCCGCGGAAGATGATCCGCTGCCGCTCCACGGGGACCTGGATGTCATCCGCTATCTGCACCTTCAGCTCCGCCACATTTTTCTGCAAATATCCCAGGAGATGAGCATTCATTTCATCATCTCGCGAGGCAACCTCATCCTCCACCTCGAACTTGTGATCCCGCCCGTGCAGCGTTTTCACCGTCAGGCTTATCTTCATCACTGCCTCCTGACAACACTATCCAGCAACATCAACAGTTGCCTTTCCATTTTCTCGCCTGGCTAGAATTGATGGGGGGAAATGGATCCGGATGGATCGATCGTCAGAGAAGCCGAAAAGCAGGGTAGAAAACTATGCGCAAATGGGAGGGCGGCAAGTGGCCATGGCACGAGGTGGAGGTGAGGGGCCGCTTAAGCATCGTCATGCCTGCACCATAGGTGCAGTGGGTGGCAAGAGCGCGGCAAAGAGAGCTGAGGGGGGCACATTTTGCGCAGATTAGGCGAGCACTGTGATGCTCAGAGGGGGCGAAGGCGGTAGAGAACGGTGGGTGCAGCTCGACCCTGCGGGCTCAGGAAAGCGCCGGTCCTGCCCACTTTGCACCGGACACCTTGTCTCCTTCCTCCACTCTCCAGCGCCTCAGACAACCACTGCACCACCCATATCTGCCATGGCCCCCGCCAACCAAGCCCCCAAGAAGCTCACCAAGGAGGAAGAGCTGCTGCTTCAGGTTCAGTTCTGGCATTGCTAGATCGTAGGATGGGATAGAGTGGATGAAAAGGCGGAGTTGTGGGCTTGGAGGAATGAATGTGGGTGGATTTGTAGGACTTCTCGCGCAATGTGTCCACGAAAAGCTCGGCGCTGTTCTACGGCAACGCGGTGATCGTGGCCGCCATCCCCCACTGGCTCTTCTGGCGCGTGGTTCAGATGGAGCCCCGCGATGCCTGGCTTCCCTGGCTCCTGCTCACCGCCATCGTCACCTACCTCCTTGCCTTCGCCTATCGGAACACGCAATTCGTCCTCAAGCACAAGTCTGTCTCTTTCTCTCCCACCAATTTCTCGCACAGATGGACTTTCATACATGAAGAGAAGTTGTTTAGCAGAGGTTTAGCATGAGCAAGATTATGGCAAAGACTCGATTTTTCTAGCCCAAAACCGGTGGAAAATTGCAGAAGAACAATTTTAATGTTTTGAGATGATGATGTTGTGTTGGTGCAGGATAGCGCAGAAGCGAGAGGAGGCAGTGTCGCGGGAGATCATGAAGCGCTTCCAGGACGACAAGCGGGTGTCGAAGAAGGAGAAGGACGAGCGGATACTGTGGAAGAAGAACGAGGTGGCCGACTACGAGGCCACCAACTTCGCCATCTTCTACAACAACGCCTTCTTCCTCTTTTCCCTCCTCGTCCTCGCCTTCTTCATCTTCCCCAACGCCTCCGCCAACTTCCAGTACATCGTATCCATGGGCGGCGCTGCGGCCATTGTCGCCCTGTTCTCCACCGGCACCAAATAACCTCATCATCCAAGCCCTCTCTCTACACCCCCCAATCACCGCCTATTTGTGCATCCACTGTTCCTGTTCTCAGCGATGTCTTCTTGGTGATTGCCCCGCCCTATTTGCGAAAGCCAACAGAACGAGCTGCTGCTGCCCCATGGCGTGGCTGGGCTGGGAAAATGCGCACAGCACAAGAAAAGGGGGGAGGCGAAGAGTTGAAAGCGCGCTGTTACACTTCCACGGCTGGTAGGTATCGCCGCAGCCTTACTCCTTCCTCACTTCCCAGATCCCCCCTTCCATCCCCCCCCCATCTCCCCACCCAAGAGCCCCCTCCGTGTGTGTGCCCCGTCCCCCTGAAAGCTGCGTCGAGGCTGCCTACACACTGCATACGCACCCAGGCCTACTTCCACACTTCCCCTCCCTTGCACTCTCCCCCAACAGCCAGCCACCCCCCACCAAGCTCCCTTTGGCTTCTGCCACGGCACACGACGCCACCTCTCTCTCTACCCATTGCCTCCTCCTTCCCACACACGCTCTCTCCTCTTCCCCAACGGCGCCCCCAACACTTCACGCCGCTCAGGCCACATCTTTTTTGGCCGCCTGCCAAGCATGGCCACCCTTTTTCGTTCACCTTTTTGTCTTGCATACCGGCTTTGCTCGCTTAGGACTTCGATTTCGTCACCTTGGTAAAGATTACGGGCGAGAAGGCAGGGCGAGTAGGCAGGGGCGAAAGACGAGGGCGGAAAAAGGCGAGCGGTGTTTAGGCAAAGAGCTAGCCTGCGGTTGGGGGCGGCGAGGGGTGTGGTGAAGCGAGAGCAGAGGAGGAGGAGGAGGAGGTGAGGAGGAGAGGAGGAGCGAAGACTGACTCAACCAGCAGTCATGAGCGGGGACGAATGCTTCCGCTGGTCCATCCTCCACCTCTCCATCCTCCTCATCCATCCGTCTCCCTTTCTGCAGTCACGAGGTGGGACACTGGTCCCGAGACTGTCCGACGGCCGGTGGTGAGGGAGGCGGAGGACGAGGACGAGGCCGCGGGCGTGGCGGCTACGGCGGCGGCGGCTACGGAGGGGGGCGGGTCTTTGGACGCGGCGGGGGGCGTTGCTATCGGTTGCTTCTTTGACGGAGTTTTTTGGGAGGGCTGGGGGAATAGAAGGTGATGAGCAGGTGCAATCGCCCCGGCCACCTGGCGCGGGACTGCGAAGAGACGCAGGACCGCTGCTACCGCTGCAACAAGCCCGGCCACATTGCCAAGGACTGCACCGCTGAGGAACTCTCTGGGCCGCTCTGCTACAACTGCGAGGAAGTCGGTCAGTCCCTTCTCTTCCTCCACCCATCATCCCCTCAAACTCTTCATCCACCCTCTCCCCAAAATCTTCCTCCACCCTCTCCCCTCCCCCTGAACCCCTCAATTTCTCCCCCTTCAAACTTCCTACTCAAACCCCCTTGAACTGTGCAGGCCACATAGCTCGGGACTGCCCGCAGGCGCCGGAGCGGGCGGCGAGCAAGTGCTACAACTGCAGCGAGGTCGGCCACATTGCCCGCAACTGCCCCGCCAAGGAACAGGCGGCCGACGACGAAGCCAGCCAAGACCAGGCCGCCACCGAAGACCAGGCCGCGGGGGAGGCGGACCCCGCCGTGGACGCCATCACCGAGCAGGCTCAGCAGCTGGACGTCAACCAGCAGGAGGCCCCGGCCGCCGCCACCACCGACTAGGCACCCCACTCAGTCCACTCAACCCCCCTAAGCGCCTCTCTAGACCACCATCGCCCACCTTCCCCTGCCCTCAAACTACCTACCTAACATCGCCAGTGTACAGCCTCTTCTGTCACCATTGAGCATTGCCTACTCTCTCTACTTGGCTCCTCTCTCAGTGCACCAAACACCGCGCCCATCCCCCACTTTGCCTAGTCCTAGCCTCTCTTCCCAGCGCTCCCTCCACACTTCTCTTCTCGCGCATTTGCCAAAGTGGGATAATTAGAGAATAGCCTAATTAAGAAAGCCCTGTATGGCCTTTTTCCTTCTTGCAGCCTTTTCGGTTGGCCTAGGTTTCGCCGTTGTTGCCCCTTTCCTTAGCTCCTGTCATGTGTTTTCTCCGTTTTCGGCTCTTCTTCAAGCCCTCTTCTATTTTCAGCCCCTCTTTTGACTGATAGGCATACGCTGAATACTTTTGCAGCAAGTTGACAGTCCTTCACTTTGCTGACCCTGTAAAGGCCTGCTTCCTTTATACGAGTTCTCCCGGAGCCCCCTTTCTGAAACTTCTGAGATTGGCAGAAGGCTTCTTTCCAGTTCCCCGCTCTCACTCTCTCTTTCTGCATTCACGCTTTCTCCATCTCTCAGCAAGTGATGCAATCGTTGCCTTTGTTAGTTCCTTCTCTCCTTCTGGATGTCCTGGATGTCAATTTGTTGCCGGCCTCCAAACCTGTGGGCGCGCGCCGTGGGGGGGGGGATCATTTTCAATCAAAGTGGACGTGAAAAGAACCTTCTTCCTGGCATGACTAGGCTAGCCCAGCCTGCCCGGGACAATCGTACACCTACCAACAGGCCAGACTCACAGCTCTCTGACCAAGCCCCATACAGAGCAAGAGGCAGAATCCATTGGCATAAAGTATGCCACCCCAATGGCAGGTGAGTAAGCGACAGAAGGCTGGGCTGAAGGCAGGGGGACAAACGGAACCGCTCTAAGGACTTCTGTCTCCTACATATGTATGTGCGCGAAAGAAGCTCCCACTACCACACGCCCACTTTCCTTTCCCCCCATATTTCAGCGCAGAGAAAGCAAATAAACGTGCCGAAGGAAATGGCCGGGCCTGCCCTGCCTCTACACGGCCTCTCCGTACAGCTTAATCTGGCCATCACTTGCGAGTTGCATCACTTTCTATTTCATTTGCTACTTTATGTTAATGTAGGAAGTCATTTGCCTCCCGGAAGTCATTAAAAGAACGAAATAATAAAGTTTCGTAAAAATGTATTAAAGACGTAATTTTTCACAAAATTTCTTCTTTCAAGCCTTTCTTTCAAAAATGATTTCTTCTTGCAAATAACTTTGAAAAAACTGAAAGAATCAAAATGACATTTATTGACATTTATTTATTGAGGCTGGAATTTCATTGCCACATCAAAAAGCTGAAGAAAGAGAAGCGATGCTAAAAGAAAGTTGAAGGGGCCTGCCGAAACGGGAGCTGCACTGGGCCCCCGACCCCATGGCCGTAGTCTACCAGAAGAGAGGCGGGAGTTCGATAGAAGAAGGTCGCACAGAGCGGGTGCCCAGCTCCGACAGCCCCGAGTTCGCCACCCGCCTCCCCCTCCTCTACCGCTTCGAGGAGAAACAGCTCCTACGCTTCCAACTGTCCCCACTCAACCTTCAGCCTCAATTTTGGCTTCATCAATTGCTGCCTGCAGCTTCGACATGCACACTGAGGGGCGGGAGTTGGAAGAGCAGGGATTGTTGGGCTCAGCGGAGGTGGCCCTGGGAGCTGTGCTGGGAGCCCCGGGCAGCTCTGTTCAGAGGCCACTGTGAATCCTTTTTGGGATAGTAAAACCTCTGAAGATTGAGAATGCTTTACAGAGAAGGCAGGCACTGCAAGGCTCACATTCGCATCACAGCTGAGGAGGCTTCTACCAGCCGGGTTTGCAGCCGATTCACAAGCAATTGGCAGTGATGCTTTCGTGTTTCTTTCAAGGAAGTGGTTCTCCTTCAATTCGAGGGTCAGAAGCTAGAGAACAAGGACTTCTTCAGCAAGAGCGACCCCTTCCTGCTGCTGTACAGGATCAACGATGACCGACCGTTGCCTTTTCGTTCATTCGTTTCGTGTCTTTTCATGCCGAGGACCGCAATTCCATTCCTGTTCCGGAACAGGAACATATTTCCATTCCTGTTCCTCAATTTTCCATTCCTGTACCCCATATTTCCATTCCTCGGCTAAATTTTTTGCATTTCTTCTACGTTTTCTCCAAAATTGTGTTGAAAAAGTATGAAACTAACTACATAGGGTTACGTAATGGACAATTCTGCGTCGAATGGTGCCACTCGTTCTGCGTCGTTTTCATTTTTGGGGCCGTCGACGCGAGTTTTCTGAAAAAACCCCAATTTTCGCCCTTTTTTTTGAGGAATGGAAAATTTTTGGCAATCATTCCTCAGGAATGGAAAATTTTTGGCACTCATTCCTCAGGAATGGAAAATTTTTGGCACTCATTCCTCAGGAATGGAAAATTTTCGGCACTCATTCCTCATATATTTTCAGCATAAATTGACTCCAGGTAACCCAAAAAGATGCAAAATCTACATAACTAAGTCCCACGAAGTAGTTAGGATGCTGTAGGCTGGATATCATTCATGTTCAGATTAATGCAATATTAACTATCCTGAATAAATGGTCTGACCCTTAACTACGTACTTAGTGAAAATTAAGACTGGAACAAATTTTTTTCGACTTTTCCATTTCTAATCAAAAACACATCCAATGGGTATCAATCGAAAGCTAGTGATGCAGTGAGTGCAGAAATGAACTTTGTTTTGCCAATTTTCAATTGAAATTTGGCAAAATTTGACATTTAATAGTTGAGGAATGGAAAATGGAATTTCAAGGAATGGAAAATTTTCGGCACTCATTCCTCATATATTTTCAGCATAAAATGACTCCAGGTAACCCAAAAAGATGCAAAATCTACATAACTAAGTCCCACGAAGTAGTTAGGGTGCTGTAGGCTGGATATCATTCATGTTCAGATTAATGCAATATTAACTATCCTGAATAAATGGTCTGACCCTTAACTACGTACTTAGTGAAAATTAAGACTGGAACAAATTTTTTTCGACTTTTCCATTTCTAATCAAAAACACATCCAATGGGTATCAATCGAAAGCTAGTGATGCAGTGAGTGCAGAAATGAACTTTGTTTTGCCAATTTTCAATTGAAATTTGGCAAAATTTGACATTTAATAGTTGAGGAATGGAAAATGGAATTTTAAGGAATGGAAAATTTTGGCACTCATTCCTCATATATTTTCAGCATAAAATGACTCCAGGTAACCCAAAAAGATGCAAAATCTACATAACTAAGTCCCACGAAGTAGTTAGGATGCTGTAGGCTGGATATCATTCATGTTCAGATTAATGCAATATTAACTATCCTGAATAAATGGTCTGACCCTTAACTACGTACTTAGTGAAAATTAAGACTGGAACAAATTTTTTTCGACTTTTCCATTTCTAATCAAAAACACATCCAATGGGTATCAATCGAAAGCTAGTGATGCAGTGAGTGCAGAAATGAACTTTGTTTTGCCAATTTTCAATTGAAATTTGGCAAAATTTGACATTTAATAGTTGAGGAATGGAAAATGGATTTTCAAAGAATGGAAACTTTTGGCACTCATTCCTCATATATTTTCAGCATAAAATGACTCCAGGTAACCCAAAAAGATGCAAAATCTACATAACTAAGTCCCACGAAGTAGTTAGGGTGCTGTAGGCTGGATATCATTCATGTTCAGATTAATGCAATATTAACTATCCTGAATAAATGGTCTGACCCTTAACTACGTACTTAGTGAAAATTAAGACTGGAACAAATTTTTTTCGACTTTTCCATTTCTAATCAAAAACACATCCAATGGGTATCAATCGAAAGCTAGTGATGCAGTGAGTGCTGAAATGAACTTTGTTTTGCCAATTTTCAATTGAAATTTGGCAAAATTTGACATTTAATAGTTGAGGAATGGAAAATGGAATTTCAAGGAATGGAAAATTTTCGGCACTCATTCCTCATATATTTTCAGCATAAAATGACTCCAGGTAACCCAAAAAGATGCAAAATCTACATAACTAAGTCCCACGAAGTAGTTAGGATGCTGTAGGCTGGATATCATTCATGTTCAGATTAATGCAATATTAACTATCCTGAATAAATGGTCTGACCCTTAACTACGTACTTAGTGAAAATTAAGACTGGAACAAATTTTTTTCGACTTTTCCATTTCTAATCAAAAACACATCCAATGGGTATCAATCGAAAGCTAGTGATGCAGTGAGTGCAGAAATGAACTTTGTTTTGCCAATTTTCAATTGAAATTTGGCAAAATTTGACATTTAATAGTTGAGGAATGGAAAATGGAATTTCAAGGAATGGAAAATTTTCGGCACTCATTCCTCATATATTTTCAGCAGAAAATGACTCCAGGTAACCCAAAAAGATGCAAAATCTACATAACTAAGTCCCACGAAGTAGTTAGGGTGCTGTAGGCTGGATATCATTCATGTTCAGATTAATGCAATATTAACTATCCTGAATAAATGGTCTGACCCTTAACTACATACTTAGTGAAAATTAAGACTGGAGCAAATTTTTTTCGACTTTTCCATTTCTAATCAAAAACACATCCAATGGGTATCAATCGAAAGCTAGTGATGCAGTGAGTGCAGAAATGAACTTTGTTTTGCCAATTTTCAATTGAAATTTGGCAAAATTTGACATTTAATAGTTGAGGAATGGAAAATGGAATTTCAAGGAATGGAAAATTTTCGGCACTCATTCCTCATATATTTTCAGCATAAAATGACTCCAGGTAACCCAAAAAGATGCAAAATCTACATAACTAAGTCCCACGAAATAGTTAGGGTGCTGTAGGCTGGATATCATTCATGTTCAGATTAATGCAATATTAACTATCCTGAATAAATGGTCTGACCCTTAACTACGTACTTAGTGAAAATTAAGACTGGAACAAATTTTTTTCGACTTTTCCATTTCTAATCAAAAACACATCCAATGGGTATCAATCGAAAGATAGTGATGCAGTGAGTGCTGAAATGAACTTTGTTTTGCCAATTTTCAATTGAAATTTGGCAAAATTTGACATTTAATAGTTGAGGAATGGAAAATGGAATTTCAAGGAATGGAAAATTTTCGGCACTCATTCCTCATATATTTTCAGCATAAAATGACTCCAGGTAACCCAAAAAGATGCAAAATCTACATAACTAAGTCCCACGAAGTAGTTAGGGTGCTGTAGGCTGGATATCATTCATGTTCAGATTAATGCAATATTAACTATCCTGAATAAATGGTCTGACCCTTAACTACATACTTAGTGAAAATTAAGACTGGAACAAATTTTTTTCGACTTTTCCATTTCTAATCAAAAACACATCCAATGGGTATCAATCGAAAGCTAGTGATGCAGTGAGTGCAGAAATGAACTTTGTTTTGCCAATTTTCAATTGAAATTTGGCAAAATTTGACATTTAATAGTTGAGGAATGGAAAATGGAATTTCAAGGAATGGAAAATTTTTGGCACTCATTCCTCATATATTTTCAGCATAAAATGACTCCAGGTAACCCAAAAAGATGCAAAATCTACATAACTAAGTCCCACGAAGTAGTTAGGGTGCTGTAGGCTGGATATCATTCATGTTCAGATTAATGCAATATTAACTATCCTGAATAAATGGTCTGACCCTTAACTACGTACTTAGTGAAAATTAAGACTGGAACAAATTTTTTTCGACTTTTCCATTTCTAATCAAAAACACATCCAATGGGTATCAATCGAAAGCTAGTGATGCAGTGAGTGCTGAAATGAACTTTGTTTTGCCAATTTTCAATTGAAATTTGGCAAAATTTGACATTTAATAGTTGAGGAATGGAAAATGGAATTTCAAGGAATGGAAAATTTTCGGCACTCATTCCTCATATATTTTCAGCATAAAATGACTCCAGGTAACCCAAAAAGATGCAAAATCTACATAACTAAGTCCCACGAAGTAGTTAGGATGCTGTAGGCTGGATATCATTCATGTTCAGATTAATGCAATATTAACTATCCTGAATAAATGGTCTGACCCTTAACTACGTACTTAGTGAAAATTAAGACTGGAACAAATTTTTTTCGACTTTTCCATTTCTAATCAAAAACACATCCAATGGGTATCAATCGAAAGCTAGTGATGCAGTGAGTGCAGAAATGAACTTTGTTTTGCCAATTTTCAATTGAAATTTGGCAAAATTTGACATTTAATAGTTGAGGAATGGAAAATGGAATTTCAAGGAATGGAAAATTTTCGGCACTCATTCCTCATATATTTTCAGCATAAAATGACTCCAGGTAACCCAAAAAGATGCAAAATCTACATAACTAAGTCCCACGAAGTAGTTAGGGTGCTGTAGGCTGGATATCATTCATGTTCAGATTAATGCAATATTAACTATCCTGAATAAATGGTCTGACCCTTAACTACATACTTAGTGAAAATTAAGACTGGAGCAAATTTTTTTCGACTTTTCCATTTCTAATCAAAAACACATCCAATGGGTATCAATCGAAAGCTAGTGATGCAGTGAGTGCAGAAATGAACTTTGTTTTGCCAATTTTCAATTGAAATTTGGCAAAATTTGACATTTAATAGTTGAGGAATGGAAAATGGAATTTCAAGGAATGGAAAATTTTCGGCACTCATTCCTCATATATTTTCAGCATAAAATGACTCCAGGTAACCCAAAAAGATGCAAAATCTACATAACTAAGTCCCACGAAGTAGTTAGGGTGCTGTAGGCTGGATATCATTCATGTTCAGATTAATGCAATATTAACTATCCTGAATAAATGGTCTGACCCTTAACTACGTACTTAGTGAAAATTAAGACTGGAACAAATTTTTTTCGACTTTTCCATTTCTAATCAAAAACACATCCAATGGGTATCAATCGAAAGCTAGTGATGCAGTGAGTGCAGAAATGAACTTTGTTTTGCCAATTTTCAATTGAAATTTGGCAAAATTTGACATTTAATAGTTGAGGAATGGAAAATGGAATTTCAAGGAATGGAAAATTTTCGGCACTCATTCCTCATATATTTTCAGCATAAAATGACTCCAGGTAACCCAAAAAGATGCAAAATCTACATAACTAAGTCCCACGAAGTAGTTAGGGTGCTGTAGGCTGGATATCATTCATGTTCAGATTAATGCAATATTAACTATCCTGAATAAATGGTCTGACCCTTAACTACGTACTTAGTGAAAATTAAGACTGGAACAAATTTTTTTCGACTTTTCCATTTCTAATCAAAAACACATCCAATGGGTATCAATCGAAAGCTAGTGATGCAGTGAGTGCAGAAATGAACTTTGTTTTGCCAATTTTCAATTGAAATTTGGCAAAATTTGACATTTAATAGTTGAGGAATGGAAAATGGAATTTCAAGGAATGGAAAATTTTTGGCACTCATTCCTCATATATTTTCAGCATAAAATGACTCCAGGTAACCCAAAAAGATGCAAAATCTACATAACTAAGTCCCACGAAGTAGTTAGGATGCTGTAGGCTGGATATCATTCATGTTCAGATTAATGCAATATTAACTATCCTGAATAAATGGTCTGACCCTTAACTACGTACTTAGTGAAAATTAAGACTGGAACAAATTTTTTTCGACTTTTCCATTTCTAATCAAAAACACATCCAATGGGTATCAATCGAAAGCTAGTGATGCAGTGAGTGCAGAAATGAACTTTGTTTTGCCAATTTTCAATTGAAATTTGGCAAAATTTGACATTTAATAGTTGAGGAATGGAAAATGGAATTTCAAGGAATGGAAAATTTTCGGCACTCATTCCTCATATATTTTCAGCATAAAATGACTCCAGGTAACCCAAAAAGATGCAAAATCTACATAACTAAGTCCCACGAAGTAGTTAGGATGCTGTAGGCTGGATATCATTCATGTTCAGATTAATGCAATATTAACTATCCTGAATAAATGGTCTGACCCTTAACTACGTACTTAGTGAAAATTAAGACTGGAACAAATTTTTTTCGACTTTTCCATTTCTAATCAAAAACACATCCAATGGGTATCAATCGAAAGCTAGTGATGCAGTGAGTGCAGAAATGAACTTTGTTTTGCCAATTTTCAATTGAAATTTGGCAAAATTTGACATTTAATAGTTGAGGAATGGAAAATGGATTTTCAGGAATGGAAAATTTTCGGCACTCATTCCTCATATATTTTCAGCATAAAATGACTCCAGGTAACCCAAAAAGATGCAAAATCTACATAACTAAGTCCCACGAAGTAGTTAGGATGCTGTAGGCTGGATATCATTCATGTTCAGATTAATGCAATATTAACTATCCTGAATAAATGGTCTGACCCTTAACTACGTACTTAGTGAAAATTAAGACTGGAACAAATTTTTTTCGACTTTTCCATTTCTAATCAAAAACACATCCAATGGGTATCAATCGAAAGCTAGTGATGCAGTGAGTGCAGAAATGAACTTTGTTTTGCCAATTTTCAATTGAAATTTGGCAAAATTTGACATTTAATAGTTGAGGAATGGAAAATGGAATTTCAAGGAATGGAAAATTTTCGGCACTCATTCCTCATATATTTTCAGCATAAAATGACTCCAGGTAACCCAAAAAGATGCAAAATCTACATAACTAAGTCCCACGAAGTAGTTAGGATGCTGTAGGCTGGATATCATTCATGTTCAGATTAATGCAATATTAACTATCCTGAATAAATGGTCTGACCCTTAACTACGTACTTAGTGAAAATTAAGACTGGAACAAATTTTTTTCGACTTTTCCATTTCTAATCAAAAACACATCCAATGGGTATCAATCGAAAGCTAGTGATGCAGTGAGTGCAGAAATGAACTTTGTTTTGCCAATTTTCAATTGAAATTTGGCAAAATTTGACATTTAATAGTTGAGGAATGGAAAATGGAATTTCAAGGAATGGAAAATTTTCGGCACTATTCTCATATATTTTCAGCATAAAATGACTCAGGTAACCAAAAAGATGAAAATCTAATAATAAGTCGAAGTAGTAGGTTGTAGGCTGGATATCATTCATGTTCAGATTAATGCAATATTAACTATCCTGAATAAATGGTGACTTAACTATATTATGAAAATTAAGACTGGAAAAATTTTTTTCGACTTTCCATTTAATAAAAACACATCCAATGGGTATCAATCGAAAGCATGAACATGAACCTGAAAATCATTTCCATTTTCCATTCCTGAAAATCCATTTTCCATTTTCCATTTAGTTAATATTGCATTAATCTGTACATGAATGATATCCAGCCTACAGATCCTAACTACTTTGTGGGACTTAGTTATGTAGATTTTGCATCTTTTTGGGTTACTGGAGTTTTTATGCTGAAAATATATGAGGAATGAGTGCTGAAAATTTTCCATTCCTTGAAATTCCATTTTCCATTCCTCAACTATTAAATGTCAAATTTTGCCAAATTTCAATTGAAAATTGGTAAAACAAAGTTCATTTCTGCACTCACTGCATCACTAGCTTTCGATTGATACCCATTGGATGTGTTTTTGATTAGAAATGGAAAAGTCGAAAAAAATTTGTTCCAGTCTTAATTTTCACTAAGTACGTAGTTAAGGGTCAGACCATTTATTCAGGATAGTTAATATTGCATTAATCTGAACATGAATGATATCCAGCCTACAGCATCCTAACTACTTCGTGGGACTTAGTTATGTAGATTTTGCATCTTTTTGGGTTACCTGGAGTCAATTTATGCTGAAAATATATGAGGAATGAGTGCCGAAAATTTTCCATTCCTGAGGAATGAGTGCCAAAAATTTTCCATTCCTGAGGAATGAGTGCCAAAAATTTTCCATTCCTGAGGAATGAGTGCCAAAAATTTTCCATTCCTCAAAAAAAAGGGCGAAAATTGGGTTTTTTTCAGAAAACTCGCGTCGACGGCCCCAAAAATGAAAACGATGCAGAACGAGTGGCACCATTCGACGCAGAATTGTCCATTACGTAACCCTATGTAGTTAGTTTCATACTTTTTCAACAAAATTTTGGAGAAAACGTAGAAGAAATGCAAAAAATTTAGCCGAGGAATGGAAATATGGGGTACAGGAATGGAAATTGAGGAACAGGAATGGAAATATGTTCCTGTTCCGGAACAGGAATGGAATTGCAGAACTCCCCTTTTCATGACAGTCTTTTACAGCAAAAGTCTGCTGTATCGGTCAGAAGTTATCGACGACTGTCTAAATCCAAAATGGAAGCCGTTCAAACTGCCATTGCATGCGATGACCCTAGACTCTCCAGAAAGGTTTACAATGACCCCGAATAGTCCGAGCTGTTTTATTATCCGCATTTTAAAGACTTCTGCTTCTGGAGTGTTGGGATAACGACAATGACGGTGGACACGATTTCATTGGCCAGTGCCAGCTCAGCTATCAGAAACTTGCCACCACTGCCTCGCATTCCAATTTAGCGGTTTATTTGGACTAGTATCTGGTGCGATGTTACTGGATGTGTTTGGCAGCTCGTGAACCCCAAGAAAGCGGCCAAAAAGAAGAGCTACAGGAACTCAGGAACGCTGCAGCTGAAGCGGTTCGAGGTGAACACGGAGTACACATTCCTGGACTACATCCGCGGAGGGTTCCAGCAGCTATAGGAGCTTCCTGCTAACGCTGAGAATGAATTGGAAGGACGCAAATGCACTTCACGGTGGCAGTCGATTTTACTGCCTCCAATGGCAACCCCTCCGATCCCGCCTCCCTCCACTACATTCACCCAGACACGCCCAACCAGTACATGCTGGCACTCAAAGCCGTCGGTCACATCATCGAAGACTACGATTCGTAAGCTTCTGCCTCGCTTTACTGCCTCCAATGGCAACCCCTCCGATCCCGCCTCCCTCCACTACATTCACCCAGACACGCCCAACCAGTACATGCTGGCACTCAAAGCCGTCGGTCACATCATCGAAGACTACGATTCGTAAGCTTCTGCCTCGCTTTACTGCCTCCAATGGCAACCCCTCCGATCCCGCCTCCCTCCACTACATTCACCCAGACACGCCCAACCAGTACATGCTGGCACTCAAAGCCGTCGGTCACATCATCGAAGACTACGATTCGTAAGCTTCTGCCTCGCTTTACTGCCTCCAATGGCAACCCCTCCGATCAAAGTTCAAAGTTTTTTTATTCTCACTCGATCAATCCAATTTTTGAAAAAAATAATTTATCACAAAATTTCTGCCAATATTTGATTAAAATTGCCCCCCTCATTGCAGCGACAAACTATTTCCTGCCCTCGGCTTCGGCGCGAAACTGCCTGACGGCTCTGTCTCCGACGAATTCTTTCTGGTTAACTCTTTTGTCTTCCCTTAAACATCCCCTCTATTTCCACTTCTTGTCAGAATTTCCACCCCAGCGACCCGCACTGCGCCGGAGTGGAGGGCATCTTGGACGCCTACCGCCAAAGCCTGGCCGCTGTCCAGCTCTACGGCCCCACCAACCTCGCCCCTGTCGTCAATCACGTCGCCAAGTCCACGCCCAGCTCCGAACACCTTCCCAGCCTGGAATGAGCATTAACTTGAGGTTCGCGGCCTCCACCATGGACTCTGGTGGACGGCACTACTTTGTCCTCCTCATCATCACAGACGGCGTGATCACGGACTTTGAGCGAACTCTCCATGCCATTGTCCAGGTTTCTTGAGGCTCCCGTGGCTGGGGCTGAAATTGGGTGAAATTGGGTTGAAGGCATCCAGCTTGCCAATGTCCATCATCATGGTGGGGGTCGGGGAGGACGATTTTGAGGCCATGGACGCTTTGGACAGTGATAAGGACGCTCTTATCGCTCCCAACGGCAAGAAAGCTGTTCGAGATATAGTTCAGGTAGGTTAATTTGAAGTTGTCTTCCATTGCCCGCATTGTCAACCAATCTTTGAATTTATAATAAAACTGCAGTTCGTGAGGATGCGAAAGTTTCTGGACTCCAGCGATTCAGCGGCTTCGCAAGCCCGCCTGGCTAAGGAGGTGCTCAGGGAAATTCCACGCCAGCTCACGGCCTACATGAACTTTCACCACATTCCTCCACCTTCTTTTCATCACTTCTGACCATATGAGTTTTCAGCACACGTGCCATTATTTTGTCATAATATTGCAATTTGTATAATCAAGTTCTTGTTTCAATTTTTGATTAGGGTTTCGGAAGTAAAAGAACTGTCATTGTCTCTGGCTAATTGACGATCTCTGGCTAAGTTTAAACTTTTAATTTGGTTTATTTGAGGTAAAGGGCCCAGTCTTGCAAGCCTAAGACGGTGTTTATTCAGTTGTCGTTATAAAGATTATAAATAAATCTTTAAGCTAGTGTAATTTTTTAAATTTCAGTTTTTTTAAATCCAATTTTTTGGGGGGCAAAAGTTTGAAATTTTTTTATTTATATTGTCATATGATTATGACTTTAGGCCAGTTTTTCAGTCACAATTGGAGAATCTTTAAGCACTTTAAGCATTTACAGGAAACTTTAGAATTTTTTTCTCAAAAATTTTACTTCAAAAGTGAAAAAAAACTGCTTGCTTCGCTAACTTGGTGACATGTAACTAGGAAAAAAAATAGCTCGATCGGAGGAGGTGCATTTTTCGGCACTGTGCCTGTTATTTTGTGCTGTTAATTTTTTATTATTTTTTGGCACTGTGCATTTTATATTGCGTTATAAAGAAGAAATCTAAGCGGAGTGGAAATCTGATGCCTTAGCTCGTCAAATCTATTTTTTGCACCGTCTCAGTAAAACAATATACACAATATACAATATACAATGAGATAGAACTCCGATTCGGAGTAGGGCGGAACTAAAAACAAAGCATTCCATCTAGAGCAGATGGAAAATGTCAAATTCCCAACTATTCGCCTTTCTAATACTCACAATCACTTGCCAATCGTTCGTTTAAGAAATGAAAGTCTGATGCGATTGAGCCGTGATGCAAAGGTTCTACCCTATTTCACAGCTCTTATGCCACAAAACTCATGCTGCCTTTCACCCATTGTCGCGGTTCTCGTCGGTGTCCTGCCTTTTTGCATCTGCTAACAAGTTCCCCGCCTTTCCCTTGGTTGACCTGTACTTTATTTGACTTCTGCCAATTATAGGCCCTGACATCATGCCCGCCGTTTTTTAAAAAAGATAGTCTGATTGATGCCGCTGTGAAGTGCTACAGAAAAGGCCAACGAAGCAGCGGGCTCAACGAAAGATCGCCAAAGATGGTAGAGAGGGTGGGAGAAGTAGAAGGCGGAGAGGCTGATAAGAGCGCGGGCCGGGCGACGACTACTTGGTGCTGTTGGAGCCGCGAAGGTGCAGTCTGAAGAAGCTGAGGAGCAAGTTGGGCCAGCTGACAGAGACCGAATGCAAGTTGCTGCGTGAACTACGCGTCGTGGAGCACTGCGGAGGTCAGCACGGAGACGTCCTGCCACAAAACCTCCTTCTCTTCTCCAACGGCCTCACCAAGCCCATCTGCACTCAGCTCACTCAGTTCGGCCTCTGGGAAGAGGAGGAGGGCTTCGAGGTTGCTTACCGTCCAATCAATGCTCTCCATCACATGCAGGCACAGGCGGCGGTGGACAAAGGTGACTCGGATGTGGAGGAGGAGAGCTCGGAAGATGAGGAGGAAGAGGAGGTTGAGCATGAGGGCGGGAATGAGGCGGCAGCAGCCGAGCCTGAGCAAGCAGGCCAGGCCCCAGCACAGCCAGTTCACAAGGACGCCGTCCAGCCCCAGCCCGAGAATGCAGCCCAGCCAGCCCCTCCACTAGCCCACAATGGCCCACCAGACGGAGCTCAGCAGGAGCTACTGCGACAGCTGGCAGAAACCAGGGCAGATGAGGGCGAACTAGGAGGAAAGGAGGCTACAGGAGGCCATCGCCCAGACATGGGAGGCTCGAGTGGATGACATCTTTGGGATGGCCCAGAGTGAAGCTTCCGTGCAACTGCGAGCTTCCCCTCGGCTAACTCCACGCTGGGCACCGCCGCCACCTCTGCGCACACCTCCACCTGGACCATCAGCAACAGGCACAACCGCGTGATGGAGTGATAGTGAAGAGGTTTGTCTTTTACTTCCACATTCTTATGCCCTCCATTTCACAAGATAGTCATATTGAGGCCGTCGTGAAGTTCTTACCCAAGGGACAGCGGGGCAGCGGGATAGAAGAGAGCAGTGCCCTCAGCTGTTTGGTGCATCCAAACAGCGTAGTCAAAATGGGGGACGCCGACGGCGGTGAGAAGGCCGACGACTTCCTGCTCCTTCTGGAGCCTGGACTCTGCAATCTGATGATGCTGCGAAGCCAGACTGGACCAGCTAAGCGAGCAGGAATGCAAGTTCTTGCTGGCCAGTTTACTCAGCGCCCTCCGGCTGGTTGAAAGCACAGGCGGTCAGCATGGCGACATCATTCCCCAGAACGTGCTCTACTATCGCAGCGGACTCACTAAGGTGCCTCTACTGTTAGCAACCAAACTGGATTTGGATGAAGAATAAAATCAACAGGTGATTGATTTTGATCGATTTACCAAGAAGCGCAGGTCCAACTGCGATATAACGGGGGTGGTGCGCTGCCTGGTGTATGCCGTTTGTAGGAAGGAATTGGTGAATCATTCGGAGCAAGTTGCTGACCTTCTGGAACACGACGCCCAACCAGCCTTCGTGGAGGCCATCCAGGCCCTACAGCAGACTGAGAACCTCTTACGGGAGGTGAAGCCAGAGTTCCAAGAATGGCTCGCCCCCTTCAACTTCGAAGCCCCAGTCCTTGCCCAGCATGCCCCCGAATCCTTCGTCCAGGAGCTAGGAAAAATTTAGCATGAAAGTTCATTGTTTGACAGATATGATATAAGATTGTCCGTGATATAAAGTTTTTCAGCTTTCTCGTTTTTATATTGCTGGCTGAATTCCAACGAGAACTGAAGTATCGAAGGTTAATCATTATCGCAAGCCTAACATACAAAGTTGAGAAAATATGGTACATGATATTGAATATTTCCCAGTTTCACGCTTCCCTCGCCTTTATTATTATTTGCCGCGAGAAAGAAGAAGAGAAAGAAGAGACTAGACACCCCGCCAAAAACCCCATACGACAATAGTTCAAAGACGTTAAAAGTGCTCTTGGGGCTGTGCTAAACTTCGACTGAGGCAGCATAAAAAGTGGACCCATAAAGCCAATTGGAATTGTTCAACTATTAAAAGGAATTGTGTTTTGAAGCAGCATATTCCCTCCTTTACAACCACGCCTCTAAGCCTTTTTAGTCCTATTTAGCGGCCCTGGCCTTTGAGGGGCCGAGAGAAGGAAGTTGGCAATGTTCCCTTAAAAACGAAGGATAGGTTGAAGGCAAGGAGACGGATCTGAGCAAAGAAACCTCTGAGTAGCGGAACTGATCACGGATCGGCACCCCAGCCCTGCCCAATTTTGCATAAGCTTCAGCGGACTCTCGGCTAACTCAGCTTTCCCAGCTACACCGCCTGAGGAATAGCAGACAATGCGATTACACCCCGTCAGCAAAATACAAGCAAGATTTATTCGCTCAAAGTGCATTTGGTGCCAAATATGAAGCATGCTGATCCAAAGTCATAGGGAGCGTGCCTATTATGTGCTGTGTCCCTGGGTGGTTGTACACGCGTCTGCAGGTAGGTAGTGAAGGCTGTGGAGGTGCACGTCATTCTCTGACCAACCGCCCCGATTGTTCCCAGCCGACCTCCGGAGCCACCGCTTATCAATCCCTTCCATCGCCCTACTCCCTTCCCACCTTTCCACCACTCTCCATATTCTCCCACTACTCTTTTCACTGCTCCTTTCATCGTCATTCTCAGCCATGTCCACTCAGTCCGTTGCCTAGATACGCGATGACTCATAGCGCCGAGAGTCTTGATAAAATAGACCCAAAAAAACTTAATATAAAATTGTCTGTCCATTTTTTCTGCCTTTATCTCTTCCTTCACAAGAAACGTCTCACATACAGCTCCAATTGCAGAAGCAGCAGCCGATAGCTAGGAGGATGGCTGAATCTGCGGACCCGGTGTCGGAGTTCCTGAGCCGGGAGCAGGAGGACATGGCGGCGCTGGGCCTGGAGGAGCCCGCAGCCGTGGTGGACGACCTCGCCGCCTTCCAGCCCCCGCCGCTCACCAACGAGGAGGAGCCCCCCGTCATTGGCCTCACCAACGGCAGCGTGGACGACTTCTTCGTCCCCTCCAACGCGGACTACGAACCCCCGCAGGACATCAACGCTGCTCCTGTTGCAGCGCCGCCCGCTCCGGCCGCCCCGCGAGTGGAGCCCGAGCAAATCCGCCAGTGGAAGATTGAGTTCACCCTGCGTCTGGACGAAAAAGGTTCCACCTCTTTTTGAAAGTCTTTTGTCAGAAATTTTGGTGGAAAAGTAAAAAAAAGGGAAGCTAAAGTGGTAGAAAATGAGAAATCTTTGAAACAGTCTTGCAAGGTTTGGTTGTCGATTCGGCATCGGAAAGGGTAAAAGTTAGAAAAGAGGGGGTTTTCAGATGCGAAGGAGCAGAAGGCTATTGCGAAGATGAAGGAGGAGGCTAAGAAGGCCCTGGTGGACTTCGAGAAGAGCCGCCTGGAGTCCCTGGAGGCGAAGAAAAAGGAGAATCGCCTCTCTGAGGCTGAGTTCTGTCAGGTTCCTTACTTCCACCTCTTTCAGCTGAGCAAGGGCTAGGTGGAGTAAGTGTATGCAGGTGAGGGACAGCAAAGGGGAAGGGAAGGAGTGGGAGCGCATCGCCCGCCTCTGCGAGTTCAACCCCAAGCACTCCAAGAACACCAAGGACGTCGCTCGCATGCGCAACATTCTTCTCCAGAAGAAGGCTGAAAAGGTTGCCTCATTCCAGCCAACATTGATATTTTACGCATAATGAAAATTGACCATTTGCAGGAGTAACTTTTCTGACAAGATCCGGGAAAGAAAGTTCAAGTATCTTCTAAATATTCATTTCATTCTGAAGCGAGCATTTTTGAATGGAGAAAATGTGCGCAAATGTCAACTGATGCCTTCCTACTTGGGCCAAGACGTGAGATGTGATCCTCAGCATTCGTTCATATCAAACAGAGCTAAACGTCCCATTTTCTTGCTGAATTTTGCCTTATCTCATTTTCTTTGTCTTGTTATTGGGGCTCTCTAGGAACAATGCAGCCCTTCTTTGCTCGATATCACTTATGAGACGTCCAATATCGGGCTTCTTTTGCTATCAGCCAGTAAATCCATTGTCGGAACGGCCCTTGATAGCATTAAGACGACTTACTTTCGTCACGTTCTTCTCCATTTTATTCTATCAAGCTCCTTCCTCAGTTCCATTGGCCACGAGTCATGTGGTTTTTTTGTCATGTTTTCAGCTGTGACAATAATTTAATGCACCCAAGCTAAATGCACAACTACTCGTGTTGTGAGCAATAAATCGCATGCAATGAATATTTGTCGTACTCATTGACTGCACATAAAACCCGCAAAAGCACCAACAGTAAATGCAACTTCCAAGCCAGGGTTAAACAGAATGAGCCAGCCGATGGCTGAAGAGCTGTTGGAGTTGCTGAAAAAGCAGGACGGCCTGGTTAGTGCGCTTTATGGCGAACTCCACGCATGCACCCGAGACCTGGCCAGCCTCAAGGTTCTCTCGACCCCCTTTCTCCCTCTTTCATTGTAGCAGAGACATGCAGGAGAAGAGTCTGGCCTCAGAGGCGGAGCAGCGAGGCGAAATTGAGGCATTGCGAGCGCAAATGCAGGTTACAATGTCCTCCCTGATTGAGCTGGATGCGATTGATTTTTTTCGTAATTTAGAGCTTTAGTAGAAGTGATGTTTATTTATTGGAAAATTATTTACGTTGAACGTCGCCTTCAATCCATGGTTTTAGGCATCAACAAGAATAAAAGATCTGAAACGGCCAAGATTTTAGCATAACTATTAACGAAGCATGCGCCTTTTTAGAACCCGCAAATAATTAATGTCACTGTGATAGTTGGTTTAAAGTTACTCCGGAGAGATTGGCAAAATTTTCTATCAAAATCTATTGCTTTCATTTAACATTTCGGCTGATGTCTGGAGCTCCCCCCCCCCAAGAGTTTCACCCCTCCCCCATGAGTTTCACCCCCCCCCCCAAAGGGTACTATATTGAAAAAATTTTTAATAGCTTAAAATATTCTTCTGTACATATCTCGAAATTTAAACTCACGGAATTTTCATGTAGATGATTAAATACCTTTTTTTAAACATAGTCAGTCTATACCGAGTTCGTCATGCTACTAGTTAGTCTATACCGCAATATAGGGCGTAGCCACCTGATTTTTTTAAAGGCTCGCGAGGGACATAGTTAGTCCTTAAACATAGGGCTGACACCTGGTTTCCCCCCATGAGATTTCCCCCCCCCCAAGCAATAACCCCCCCCCCCTCATGAAAGTTTCCCCCCATGAAGGTTTCCCCCCCATGAAGGTTCCCCCCCCCAAGAATTTTAACTATACCCACACACCCTGCGCTAACTCGTCCCCTAGTTGATACGGCTCAGCAGTAAAACTAGGTGAAAACAGGTGAAATTGTGTCTTGGGGGGGGGGGGGGAAACTAGTCGTCGAAATCGAGGACTAGTTTCCCCCCCCCCAAGAGTTTTGACGACTAGTTTCCCCCCCCCCCCCCCCAAGACACACTTTCACCTATTATCACCTAGGGGACGAGTTAGCGCAGGGTGTGTGGGTATAGGTAAAATCTTGGGGGGGGGGGGAAACCTTCATGGGGGGGGGTCATCCCCTTGGGGGGCCGGTAACCCTCCATGGTGGGGGGGGGGGGGGGTTATGGCCATGGGGGGGGGGGAAACTAGGCGTGAGCCAAACATAGTGTCCTTACCGAGTCCATTGATGTTTTAAAGTGCTCAACTCGGTAAGGACTAAGTAGTAGGTACTGCCACAGTCAAAAGACGAGCCTTTTAGTTTTTGTGTTGGCTACGCCCTATATTGCGGTATAGACTAACTAGTAGCATGACGAACACGGTATAGACTAACTGGGTATAGACTCAGTAAAAAAGTAGGTATTTAGTTGTTTAGAAAAAAATTCCTTGAGTTTAAATTTCGAGATATGTAAAGAGAAGCATTTTAAGCTAATAAAATTTTTTTCAATATATACCCTTTGGGGGGGGGGGGGTGAAACTTTTGGGGGAGGGGTGAAACTCTTGGGGGAGGGGTGAAACTCTTGGGGGAGGGGTGAAACCCCTTTGGGGGGGTGAAACCTTTGGGGGGGGGGGCTCCAGACACCAGCCAAAATTTCCAAAAATTGTTTTTTTCCATCGAGATTTTCACCACTTTTTTGCATATTAATTCTTTAAATGCAGGACTTGCAAACGGCATTATCGCCTCGCAAGGAGCTGACAAAAGAAGAGCAGTATCCTGCCAAAATCATCACTGATCCTTCCACCAGGTGCTGGCACAAACGTGAATGAAATTAGCATTGGTGTTTTGATTGAAGGGAAACGGAAGCAGTTCGAAAAGTAGAGGAAGCCTTGCTTCTGCTGGACAGAAGGGCGGGGCAAATTAGCGACCTGCAACTTCAACTCGAATCCGCAAATCGACAGCTCCAGCATAGCAACACGGTGAACATGGATAAATCGAAATCAGTAAAATAGTTAAGCTGGAATGATTTGATAGATGCTGGAAGAGCATGAAAAAGAGCTGGGAGAGATGGTGAAAAAGGCACAGGAGAGAGCAAGGGATACCTATCGCTCAGAGCTGGATGCTCTTCGGATTGAGGTTTCGCTATGACTTAGTTTGTCACTCAAGCTCTATCCCTAACTGAAATTCACTGCAAAGCCTTAGCTTTCAACTCGAGATTGTTCATATTAGCAAAATCTAAGTTTGTTTTACGATGGTCCCTTTTGTGGTGTCAGACATTGAAATGATTTTTTAAAGAAATCACATCACAGTGGGCATGGATTCAGCAAATTGAAGAACACAACACTGTCAGCCGAACTCAAGACAGCTCGCGACGCGAGTTCATCGCTCAAGCAAGCCCAATCCGAACTGGAAGATCGTTTAGAGGAGGCCAAAAATTTATCACTGGAGCAAGAACACGCCAAGCGCCTGGTTCATCTATCCACGACCTATCCGTGCAAATGCAACCTCAGTCATCAAACAGGCGGTGAATGAACTGGAGCAGGAGCGAGCTCGCCTAAAAACAGCCGCCGCCAATGCGGAGGCCTCAAAGCTGCTGGAGCTCCAAAAACTGAACGCATCTGCCGCCGTGCAGGAAGAGGTTGCTGGCCGAAACAAACTCAATCCAATAGCAAAGGCTTTGAAAGAGGCTCAGACTGGGCAAGTTTAACCACAGTTGGCTGATTTCCTCTAAAACGGTTCGAAAGCAGCAGAATTTACGGATTCAGGAACAATCGAAATCGTTGGAATTCTTAGTTGAAGCATAGAAGCCAAAAAGCGATGGATATCAGAAAGATGGTGTCCTCTGCAGAAGGCTCTGCTGGCCGCGGAGACTGCCAGCGAGCTGCGCGTGCTTCTGGCCACAGCCAGGCAGGAGTTAGATGAGGCCCAACAGGCCAGGCTTCAGGATGCCTCCAGATTGGCCAGACTTCAGCTTCAGGTCTCCTCTCCTTCCTTCCTTCTAGCTCTTACTTTTTTCTAGCCCCTCACTTGCACCTGGCTTCTTTCTCAACAGCTTTTTGATCCCTCTATTCTGTCAACTTCATTTGGTTGTGTGTTTGAGGCCAGCGCGATGGAAGAGGAGAAGCAGTGGCTGGTGGGGGAGTTGGAGCGGAGTCGCCGCCAGGCTCGGGAGTCCGCGGCCCTGAGTCAGCAGTCGGGACAGAGTTATCCATCCACCTACTTGTCTGCATGATGAAGGGTGAGGATGGATGCGTTGAGGTGAGGAGAGCGAGGAGCTGCGGAGAGTAACGGAGGAGCAGGCCTTGCTTATTGAGCGTCTGAGGGCAGAGTGTCGGGGACTGTTTGATCAGCTGGAGGACAGGGCCAGGCTTCACAAGTATCGCTTATTTCTCATTGAAAGCCAATTTTTAAATCCCGAAATTTAGGAAGAAATTGAAAGAGCTCAAGCGTGATAGGAGGAAGAATGCCAAAAGACTGGATGCAGGCCAATTGTCGACCCCATCTGAAGATGATCAGATTTAAAATTTGTCTAACATGATGTATTTTGTTGCTCATTTTCACTGTATTTCGATGCACTGCCATTGATTTCGCCAAATCCCACTGCCCTCAGATCTCCCACCTCACTGCGCTAGTCCTGTTTCGCTCTGCTTTGCTGAAAACATGCCCCCTCTGGCAAAGAAAGAATGATGCAGCAGCATGCATTTGCGCACTTACTGGAAGTAGCTTTGAGTGGAAGCGGGAAAGAAAGGCGGGAGAGGGAAGATTTGCGCGTTCCACCAGCCAGGCCCCCAAGTGGCAGGAACACAAGGCATTCCCCTCACAGAGTCCGCCAGGATGCAGCTGCAAGAGCTTCTGCTCTCCCTCCATCCCAGCCTCCCACTGCACCTTCATCAGGTACAACATCACTTCTTCTCTTTCAGCCTCCACTTGGTGTAGGTAGCAAGGCAAAGAGTAAAACGATGCGTTGGAATGGTGCTGTGGTATGCTTCAATGTTTAAACTCATGAAAATGAATATTTTGCTAATGTTTGAAGTTTAATGTCAATTTTTATACAATTTCCATAAATCTATTGAATCTGCAATTGCCGAAAGTTGCTATTGGACAGATGCTGAAGGAGCTGTCTACGCTGGCCGATGACTCATCGTCTCCAGCTGTCAGCCTAAGGGCCTACCAGGTCTATCGCCAGCTCAGCATCGGCTTCGGTCACCTCCTCCTCACTCTGGACGGTTCCCAGCCTCCTTCTTCAGTCTCCCTCCGCTTAAACCGACCCCTATTGGCAGAGGCAGCCAACCTGCGCCTGTCTGGACTGCTGCTAGGCGAGGCGAAGGGGCCGCTCCATCTGCTGCCAGGGCGCATGAACCCTGAGGCGCCCGTTTTTGAGCCCAGTTGCAGTCCGGTCTGCCTCCATCCTCTCTTGCTGGGTGGGGAAGGGAATCGTTATCCTGTTCTCTAAAATATCCCAGCCAGAGGAGTCAGATTGTAGCCTAGCATGCGAAGCAGGAAGGAAGTCTTTATCCGGTTTTTAAAATAAAAGTATTGGATGAAGACTTCCTTCCCCTCCCTGTAATTGGTCCAGGCTGTGAACTGCAATCGGTTAAGGCAGAGAAAGCGAAGGGCAAGGCTGAAGCGAGCGATGGGAGAGACGGGAAAGGCCAGGACTGCTCCCAGGCTTCCCAGGATTCGCTGCCTTCTGAGGAAATCCTTCAGCCCAACCTCTCCCGCACATCGCTGCTCCATGTACACAATTTTCTAGTTCAAAGAAATTCCTCCCAACAAACTGGTCTTTAGGATACGAAAGAGAGCGAAGAGCCTGAGCCCAGGCATGAACTTCAAGAGCCCGACTTCCAGTTTCCGCCATTCGGCAAGACAGAACCAGGTTGTGCCATCCTCACCCAGTATCTCCTTCAATCAGAAAGAGGGAAGAATTTTCAGAAGAACTCAATCGCCGTCCGCTAAAGATCCTTGGGTTCAGCCTCTCCCGCCCAATGAGGGCAGAAACCAAGCCAGAGTCTATTTGCAGAAAGACGCCGTACGACAGTGACCAGAGTTCCTGGGACGAGGCTGAGGAGACGGAGGAGTCCACCCATGCCGAGGAGGAGGAGCTGAGCAGAGCCTTCTCAGAGCAAGACTGCCCCACACGGCCTCCACCCCCCAGCCCTATGCCCGACCTGGCTCGAGAGCGCATCCAACGCTGGCTTCAGTTCCTTCCCTCCTTCCTTTTCTCTCTCCTCTGATCTAGGTCTCAGGGTCATACAATCATCGAGAAAGAATGATTAATGAAACTAATTAATTAATCATGATACCTAAATCCACATACTTGATACAATGGCCGAGTGTTTGAGATCTCTTGATTGGCAAAGACAATGCTAGGAGCAGCGGGGATGCGGCGCCAGAGGCGGGTGAACTCCGCCCCTGTTTCCGGCCAGCAGCCTTGAGTCTGGCGCCGGGGGAGCGGCTGGCAGGCGAGCTGCTCGCAGCCGAGAGTCCACTGGAGCTTCACATCCGCCCCCTCACCGCCCGCCCGGCCTACCAGCACCTCCTAGAGGCCCTCCAGCGCCTGCCGCCACTCAGCCAGACGGACAGAGGCCTCCTGCCCAGCCTCTGCGACGCCGAGCCCACGGCACATCGCCATCATCCCCTCCTGGCCTTTGTGGACCACCGTTGGACGCGAGCTGCACTCCTCCACAAGGTTCTCCCTGCCACATCACCTGTCATTACTTACTCTTCCGAAGAATCTGCCACTAGTTTTGATTTTTGGGGCTATGAATATGTGTATGATTGATTTCAGCGTCAATAATCGCGTAAATTTTTTATGCATATCAATTATTCATTCATTCATGTATAGTTCAGCGCAGGTCTACAATTGTTTAGTTTGTCCAATCGTTTGTCCGATCCAATACATCGTTTTTTCCGTAAACATACCCTCCACTGAAGGTTCCTGGCAAGAGCTGGGCCCGAGTGCGACTGGTGGACGAAGGCAAGGAGGTCTACGTGCCGCTGGCAGAGCTGCGTCCGGTGCCCGCTGAACTGCTGGAAAGCCAGACGTTGGCAGTCTCCCTCTCCATGGCTCGCGTGGAGGCCTCCCGCCTCTCTCGCGATGAGGTTCTTCTACCCTCTTAGTCCCAAAGCCTTCCAAGACAGCTCTCCACTATTTACAGCTGAAGGCCTTCCAGGCCACTTTTCCACCCGGCCGCCGTCTCCTACTGGAAGGCACCGGGAGACTGGGCCTTCAGGTTCCCAGCTCTTTCTCCCCCATCTCTTATCCGCTGCCCCTAGGCCTGCCTGCTCTAGGGTCGCTGCATGGTGGAGGTGCGGACGGAGGACGGACGTTTGGTCAGCCGCGCCTGGCAGGTTCCATTCCACTCTTCACTCTTTATCTGAGGAAAATTGGCAATTGCTATTCCTATTCAATTATCATGTTCGAAGTACGGTCAATCAATGATTTCATTTAAGGGTAGTGTAAAAAGGAGAGGCTGGCATTGACAGGCATGCTCCTGGCCGAAAGGGACGCGACGAGCTAGAAAGGGCCTGGCGGGTAGGAGACTTCGGGCAGCAGCGCCGGAACTCCCTCACTGGCTGCTGGATGAAAGGGCGGCTGCGGAGGAGCTGCAGGAAGCTTCCCTGCCTTCATGAATCCTCTCTCTTCGCCCCATCTTGCCCCTCTGTGCTGATTTACTAGGCCTAGTCACTGAGAGCTCGGTAGAATCGCAGAATGCTTAGTTTCCATCTTTAGCTGAGGGTATGTAGGGGAGCATATATTTAGGCTTCGCCTGTGTGTCTCGTGGACGATTCGTAGTAGATGTAGAATATCTATTTTTCCACAATGAGCGGTTGTTCATAGTAGAGATTATTTTAGGCTAAGTTTGTGCATCATGGAGTAGAAATTTTAGAGTGTCTATTTTCATTAGCACAAATTTTCTTATGGACTATATGCTATTTATGCAACGGCGATTGGTCTACTACATTGAGACTTATTCGTCAATAACCTAGGACCTTTGCTGCTGCGGTCTCTACCTCTTTGTGCCAGGCTTTGGCTGCATCTATTCCTGCACTACGCTGCACGCTCTCCCATTTTTCAGTTGCCAACGATTTCTTTTTTTGGACAAGGAGCTACTTTTTAGAACTCATTACACCGCTAAAGAAACGCAAAATATGCAGTATTTCGAAGTTTCGCAGATTGCATGTTTGTTTCAAAAAGCAATTCATATTTTTAATGGAATAAGAATTCGACGATAATGCTAAGTGCAGGCAAGGACGATTGTTTCATTAGACAATTTTTGCAAACCCCAATTCGTAGACCCATTTTCATGTCTACCAAAACAAGACAACAATGCTTTATAACAAGAATAAAATCGGGCATCCATTAGAGACGCCAAACAAAAGCGCCGCCAATAGCTTAGACAGTGAAAAATGTAAAAATAATAGAAAAAGCGCAAGCCTTCAAGGCGATCATTGGATCCAAATCTGAGCCAAGGGTTGTGCCTTGATGTTGGCGAGGTCCAGGCGACGATCGATGTCCTCATCCACCTCCCCAATCACTGCTCTCAAAACACTCTGCAGATGGAGAAAGGAAAGACTGAAGAAGAAGAAGAACATGTTGTCGCCGCGTAGGATGTACAGACCGAGCGGAACCTGCTCCACACCCTCGGCGAGGGAGTAGACGCGCTCCGTGGACTCCTCCAGGACGATGTTGATGGTCTGGTCGAAGCCCTTCATCATGCCCTCAAAACCGCGCCACGGATGAGCAAATGGCCCTGTGAATAGGAGGATGCAGGACCACAATATTTCGCCCGTCCCCGGTGATGATGGATACGAGTTTGTTCAGGTAGGCCTCCAAGGCAGCGGCCATTTGGGCTGGGAGGATGGACGGGGTGGAGGATTGAGGCCTGGTGCAAAGCTTTCGAATGGGTTGCCTGCTCAACTGCGCGTTTGGAGAGACCGCGCGAAATGCGCTCTTTTGAATGGAATCATCGAACTATTGGATCGATGTTTTGCAGCATTACGTGTTCAGCTTTTAGCGATGGGCATCATTTGTATTTGAAGAAACCCAGAATGTCTCAAATGATTGAGTTCAAGCGAATGGAAGACCTAAAGAAACTGGCTGGGAGGGGGTATAGCGCTTAGGACTGCGCGACGGGGATAGGCATAAGAGTAAGTGATTCAGAAGTTGTTGAAGGTGGAGCGAGAAGATTTGGATGCCACCGAACCAGACATTTGTTGCCCAGCTTTACTATGCCGTACACGCTCCATCCGCTCAGAGGACCTTCTACTCAGCCCAACCATGTTTCTCGATTTTAATAAATTGATAATACTTTTGTATGAAATAATTTTCTCCGATGAATGAAATGATTAGCTGTAGTAATAATTCGGAAATATTTACCGAAGTCATAATTTAGAAACGAATGACGGGATGTTTGATTAACGTCACGTCACAGTGATAAATTTTGAAATATTCTGGTTTTAACTTTTTATTTAGTTATTTTCAAAGGATGTTACACAAAATAGCAGCGGTCTTTCCGCTGCTTCTCCAAAATCTAAAACCCATGTAAGAGTTGGTCGACTTGGAATTGTTATCTGTCAACAAACGAATCACGTAACAGTCCAAATGGCAATGTGACAAGCGAAACTTCAATAATCTCACAACTTCAAAAGATTCATCATCAACAATCATAGCTCATTCTTGCTGCTCCTTTGCTGGCCGCCATTTCTACGGGCGAGGAGAAATCGAGGATCCGCCTCCACCTCAGCCACCAGCTCGCCGACAATCCGCACAAACTCCTCCACGTCGAAGGCGAAGTTGGTGAACTTCTCGTGCGGGGTGCCCAGCGTGGGGTGCTTGCCCTGCCAGCCAGCCAATCATAGCTGGGAGTGCCAAGGAGTAGAGAGGCTCTGTAAGACCTCATCCTGCGGGCGAAGCTTCCGTGGCTTCTCCCAGGTGCGATAGCGAACCCCTCGCAGACGGGCCAGGTCGTGGTAGCAGTTGGCGTCCCCGCAATTGTACCTTCAAGTAGTTCCCAAATTTCAATCAGTAAAAAATGATTATATTTTTTTGCAAAATTCATATTATTTTTTTGACTACAAAATCTGAATGAACGTCTCAAAAACGGCGGCCCAGTCGGGTAGGAAGAGGAGGTGCGTGAGTCCGGAGCCATGGATGCCAACGAATACATCGCTGTTGGCTGTCAGCTCCAGTTGGCTGAGGAAGGCCATGCGATGGTTGTAGTCCACCTTGCGCACCTCCACATTCCGCAGCGTTTTCAAGGCGTTCACGAGCTGCAAAAAACGCCAGCCATTTTTTAGGCCACCCTTTAAGGCCCCCAAACAAATCGCGCTAAGCTTCCCCTGTGGGTGAAAAGCCAGAGAAGGTGTCTGAAAAACGGCTAGAACAGAGGTGGGGCAGCAAAAAGTGGGCCTTCAGTTGAGGGCCACAACTTCTGGCGCCATTCATCTTCGCCAAGCTCTCTGCCTGCCCCTTGCCTCAAAGCCACTAGGCTGGCCCAAACACATTTCCTTGCCTCTCCTATAGCTTCTGAACCTCCCACCTGCCTGCTCAGACTTCCATCTCCTTCCAGAGTTTGCCTGGTTTTCTTCTAGATTGGACCATAAATCAGGTCTCTTGCAAAGCATAATTGGCGAATAATTGGGTCTCAGTAAATGAGGATCGGTAGGGAGGCGGAATGTGCCAGGCAGGGCTTGGAGGGCTGTGTGGAAGTCAGCTGTTTGAGGGCGCCGCAAAGCGCTCCCCTATTGTCCCTCCTCCGCCTCCTCATCATCTTCCAACTGCCTTTAGATCAACCGTCCGCTTTCGCCCCCCCCCCTTCATTCGAGCCTCATCAAAAAACCCTTGACGCCTCCTTCCCCAGTAATCTGACTGTCAGCCTATTGCGCCTGTTCCCCCCCTAGGGCTCCAGTCATAAAGCGACACTACTTACGACCCCTCATTCAGCGTGTAGCCGCGCACTATGGGCGGAAGAGGCGGCCGTTACACCGCTGTGGCCACTGAGCCCCCGGAACCTCAGCTCCTCACTCCTCAGGTGAAAGAGGCTGTCTCATCTATTTTCCTACCCACCTTCCCAATTGACAGAGTACGGGGAACACCTCCGTGGTGGGCGCCAAGAGCAGCAGCCTGAACAACTCCCTTTACGACAACACCGGCGCAGGGCTCCTGCCGGCGGAAGGGGGGCTGATGGACTCCGTGACGAGCGACTCCAGCAGGACAGCTTCCACCGTTCGCAACCTCAACCTACTCCAGCCTCCGCCACTCTCCGACCTCTCACGCCGCCCGCCCGACTCCCTTGACCTGGAGCACCACATGACTGAGAGTGTCGAGGTAAGCGCCAGGACTGATGGGAAGAGAAGAGAAAGGGGAAAGAAAGGAGGAGACAGGGCCCTATTGGATGAGGGGCTGTGTCAGGTGGTGAGGTGAGCTGCGGTAAGCGTCTGCGGTGGGGGAGGGGAAGGGTGGGAGGAGGAGGGGAGAGGAGGGAGGAGGATGGGCGGAAAGTGAGGCTGCGGGAGGGAATGTAGGAATTCCCAGTAGCCTTCCCACGCAGGAGGAGAGAGTTAGTGAGGGCAGAGCCGGCCAGGGTAGTTATGGCTGACCCGCCTCTGCGCTACCTGCCTATGGCCAGGCCCCGGCAACCCCAGCCCGTTCGCCTTTTTTCAACCATCTAATCGATTTAATTGGGAGAATGGAAATGAGTCACAAGGCATTGAACTAACTCCAGGAGTAAATTAGGCATCAAGCTAATTGGATGGTAGGTGGAAGAGCTGTTGACGGACGATGTTCTGGTGAGCCATCCTCGCTCCCTCCTCATCCTTGCCTCCCTCACGGCCGTGGCCAGTGTCCAGGTTCTGTTCATCACAAAGCTCCTTCCAACCCCTATCCAGCGGCCAGTTCAGATGGCAGTGCTGGGGATGATCGGGAAGTTCTACGAAGGCTACCCGCGAGGCTCCGGGATCTGGGTCCCACTCCTCTGTCTCCTCTCCGCCCTTCTGGCCGCCGTCTTCCTCAAGTGGAAGCCGCGTCGTTGGCTGCTCTACGTCTACGCAGCCTATGTCTGCCTCTGCATCCCATTCACCCTCTTCCTCTTCGTCATCACCGCTCACCTTCTGGCTCAGGTTCCCTCTGCTCTCTCCTTTTCCTAACATCTTCCAAAAAATTGATCAGGGCTCTAGTTTGGCCTCTCTTCTGTTGGTTCGACATTTGGCAAGTTGTAGCACTATTAGGACTCAAAAAGATATTGATGGATGTGAAGGAGGACAAGGTGCTGCGACAGCGCGGCTGGAACTACGTGGAGGAGCATCTGTTCCAGCTGAACAGCATTGTGGAGAACACCAAGATTGCCATGTACTCCCTCCACCTCGTCCTATCGCCTATTCTCTGTGAGTAGATTGAGCAGTTTGTCAAATGAAAGAGACTGGATGGGCAAGGCTTCCCTGCAGTGATCTGCCTGATTGCAACGCTGATACTGCTGGTGCTGAACATTCGGGAGGCGGCGGAGGGCAAAGTTCGCCGAGGCTACTACGTCTCCACTGCCCCCATGGGACATCAGGTAAGTGCATGCCCTTTTTCTCTTTTTCACTCCTCCTCATGGCGGAGGGAATGAGTTGCAGTAGAGCTTGGAGCAGCAGCTTTTTTAGATAGCTGTGCCATTTTACGTTTGACGGAATGGGCTTGGTCAAAACGTGGACTATTGGGGCGCCTTGTGTTAATTTTTTCAGTCTCCTATTTTGCAGACCTGACTTGGTTCCTATTTAGAAGCAAATGGTTTCAAATAAGCCTAGCATAAATTTTCCTGGCGCTACTCCTTCTGCTAACTATTGTCTGAATTTTATGGAGATCTAGGGCTCACAACAAGCGTAGCCTAAATGTAAACGAGCGTTAGGTTACACTTTGCACTATAAAATTCGCACCACGCTCCTCTCCAAACAAAGCAGCAGCATGCATACCTAAACGTTCTGCCTCAAAGCCTCTCAAACAAAAGGCCTATTCTGTTCCCTCAGCGTGAACAAAAGCCGATTGCAGACAGTGCTAGTGCCCGTGTCCGTGAAGCAGGTCGCGGAAATGCCACCTCAGGAGCAGCACAAATCTGTCGCCAGTCAAACTCCCCCTCACTACCTCGCCTCTCAGCCATCCTAACGCACTATTTTGAGCTCTATATTTTGCTCTATACTTGTATCTGTACATAGTCACCTATGGAAAAGATGAAAGCAAATGAAGCGCACCTCATCCTCGTTGAGCATGCGACGAAATTTGGTGCTCCTGCTGAGGACTGTCACTCGCACTTTGGAAGGCAGGGGATTTTGCTGAGGCACTCTGCAATGGTTTTTTTGAAAAGGATCAATTAATTCTTGGGTATCATTCACCGGAGTCGATGAAGAATGTGTTGGGAGAAGGCCTGAAAGAAGCCTGTCCCAGAGCACACGTCAATCTGCAACGTCAATTTATATCCATCACATTTTAGATTTTTAAATTTGTAAAAAATTAGGGGACACTTATTTATTACAATCACTTTCAATCTGCCAGTTTTTCGCGATTTTGCAGTCGTTATCTTTATGCTTTGAAGGCAAAGCTGACCACAGGCATGTTGTAATAGAGGCCGAATCTTTGCCGCCCCAGCAAAGGCAGCATCACAGAGCGAAAGCAAACCTTCAAGCCAAAAATTAAATCCAAACCGACTTTCTCCAAATGTTTGCCCAACTTTCTTCCCATCCAGGTGCGGCAGTTGGATGAGTGGGTTGACGGAGAAGGCTTCCCAGGTCACGCCGAACATGTTGTCGATGAAACCGTGCGCGCTCTGTCCACCAATATTCCTGCTGCTCGTTAGATAGCGAAATGGGGTGGCAGAGTAACTGTGTCCCAGAGCAGGATGTTCACGTCTCGATCGAAGGAGCCATTAATGTGCTGCGAAGCGTATAGGTTCACGAAGTCGCAAAAATGGTGGTACATGCTTACGGCTCAAAAATCAACTTTTTTTGTAGATTATTTTAAAATTTTGAATAAAATTCCAAAGCTCGCCAACCAGCATCCAGCTTGAATGCGATAGTGGGCTTTTCGTAGATGATATCACAGTGTTCTTCCTCAACTCTGAAGTCAGCTGTGGACTCAAACGGCAACAGCTCCGCCGCCCTAATTCCAATATTTCTAGCTCAAAGAAAAATTGAAAGAATTCCAAAAAACCAGCTCTGCAGGGGACTTTTATGATCAGCGCGAGTGTTGAGCAGATCCCGATTGAAAGCAGTCTCACAGAAGCCGCCCACTTCTCCATCATGGATCACGTCTTCGCGGTATCTGCAAAGGCTCGCCTCGCAAAACCTGGCCAAATTTGAATCCACCAATTGCTTATTGGAGTTGGCAGCTGCGTTGAGGCTCTTGAAGTCGAAGAAAATGTTCTTTGCATAACAGTAGCGCAGGTTATCCGAGCACCAGAGCTGGCTGCCTTCCTGCATTGCATTTCCTCCATGAATGCTTGCCCTTTTAGGTTTTTGAGAGGGAAGTGAAGCCTTCGATTTGGATGAGCAGATGGGCTGCATACTGTCCAGGCGTTCTTTGATGAGGCCAAAATCACCCTGTTTCCACATCGTCTCACGCTGTTCTGACATCGTCTTTGCTCGTGGCCTCCAAAGTTGGCACCAGGCTGACGAAGACTCTAGCAACCGAAACAAATGCGAACCATCTACTCGCTTTGCCGCTGCAGTTGATCTGCTTTGCCGAGTATCCCTGCTCCAGTCCACACCCCTTCTCATAGCCCCAACAGGATTCATCCCCCAGAAGCGCCTCAACAATTCCACACAAGCTGCATATTTACAGTCTCCAGAGTCTCTGTCAAAGGAAACCCGGTACGGACAGTCGGTATCCATTTGACAGGCGGTTTTAAGGTCCGGCCGCTGGTTGAGGTGGTAAGGAAGGTGCTGGCGGGGCAGTTCCAGGTCCCAGTCCATGGCCTGGGCCTTGGCCAATAGACAGAGCAGCCAGAGCATTCCCGATCTCCTCCAGCAGAGGGGCAGCTGTGGCTAGGCAAGCCGTGTTCCCAGGCCCATCCTCCTCCGCTTCCCACCAGGTGGCATGTAAGTGGAAGGGTTAAGAGGGCGAGATAAAAGAGGGGCCTGCCTTTCGCGCATGTTTTACTGCGCAGTTGTGCCTCCTTGGATGCGCAGGGGTGTGTGATTGAGGCCCTGAGCCCACTTGCCCACCTCCTTCTAGCCGCTGGACTGGCAGCAGACGTTCACTCCAGCTCCTTGAGACAGCATGTCGTTGGCCAGGAGTCTGGGACGCAACTGCTCTGCCGCTCGCAGATCCCTGGTCGCTCTGCAGAGGAGGGGCCTGGCGGATGGCGGAGGTTTGCATCAGCCTGTCTTGAGGGGGCAGGAAGATGGGATGGGATTGCAGAGGCGGACTTGGTGGTGATAGGCTCTGGGCCGGGAGGCTATGTGGCGGCGATCAAGGCGGCACAGTTGGGGATGAAGACGGTGTGCGTGGAGAAGTGGGCTACTTTGGGGGGCACGTGCCTCAACGTCGGCTGCATTCCCTCCAAGTCCCTCCTCAACAACAGCCATTACTACCATATGGCTGTGGATGGAGATCTGGTCAGCAGAGGTTGCCTGTCTCTTCGGTCCCCGGCTGATGCTTTGGAGCCATTTTTCGTAAATTTCCCCCCTCCCTCCCCCCGAAAATTCATATAGGCAAGGGAGGGTGTAGTGTCTCATGGAGGTGGCTGGACCCTTTGGTGTGGCTTTGCGATTCAACTGATTCCTGAATTAGTTCAAAAGCTGCTAGTTCCATGCACAACTGAGGCCAAGTGGGGAAGATGTTGGTGATTGGAGGAATCGATGTGAGCGCTCAGCTGAACCTGCCCAAGATGATGGAGGCGAAGTCGGGCTCAGTGAAGGGGCTGACGGACGGGATCGCGATGCTGTTCAAGGCCAACAAGGTAACCAGCGTCCGCGGCCACGGCACCATCGCCGGCCCCAACACCGTCAACGTCACCAAGGACGACGGCTCCACCGAATCCATCAACACCAAGCGCATCCTTATCGCCACCGGCTCTGAGGTACTTTCCAATTCTCTCTCCTTTAGAGACCAATGCTGAGTGCAAACTATAAAGGTCCTTTTTGTTGCTAATCGTTATTATTCTCAGCACTTTCATTGACCCCTTAACAACTCTTTCCTATTCTCTCTCCCCAATTTACTACTCTCTCTCCGAACTCCTTTACTCAGCGGAAGGTTCTCTAGAAACTCTGCTGTTTAGGTGACGCCGTTCCCTGGGATCGAGATGGACGAGGAGACGATCATCTCCTCCACGGGTGCTCTGTCGCTGAAGTCGGTGCCGCAGAAGCTGGTGCTGATCGGGGCGGGGGTGATCGGCGTGGAGCTGGGCTCCGTCTGGCAGCGCCTGGGGGCCCAGGTGACGGCGGTGGAGTTCCTCGGCCACGTCGGCGGCCTCGGCATCGACGCCGAGGTCTCCAAGCACTTCCAGCGCCTCCTACAGAAGCAGGGCATCAAGTTCAAGCTCAATGTCAGCTCTCTCTCTCTCTGCCCCTTTCCTCCTCTTCCGTCAAAGATGTGGGGATACAAATTGCAGACAAAGGTGACGACAGCCAGTCGGACGGGGTCTGGCATCCAGGTGGAGGTGGAGGGGGTGAAGGACGGGAAGAAGGAGTCTCTGGACTGCGATGTCCTGCTGGTCTGCGTGGGTCGCCGCCCCTACACCGCCAACCTGGGCCTGGACTCTGTGGGCATCAAGCTGGACGACAAAGGTTCGCACTTTCAGCCCTCCTGAGAGTGATTCTAATATTGCTCATCCCAGGGGACAGTTACAGGGGACTGTAATGTTGTATGACAGCGATCCTCTGGTCCTGGATTCCTGTCATACAACATTACAGTCCCCTGTGCTGTCCCCTGGGATGAGTAATATTAACTGTTGATGGGGCAGGTAAGAGGAGGAGGATGCATTTAGGACGAGTGCCGGTGAACGGGCGATTCCAGACGTCGGTGGAGTCGATCTTCGCGATCGGGGACGTGATCGAGGGCCCGATGCTGGCGCACAAGGCGGAGGACGAGGGTATCATCGCCGTGGAGGGCATGCTCGGCGGCCCCGTACACATCGACTACAACTGCGTCCCCTCCGTCATCTACACCCACCCGGAGGTCGCCTGGGTCGGCAAGAACGAGCAGCAGCTCAAGGATGAAGGCGTGGACTACAAGATCGGCAAGTTCCCCTTCGCCGCCAACAGCCGAGCCAAGACCAACAACGACACCGACGGATTCGTCAAAATCATCAGCGACAAGGTATGTATAGCCTGCTTCTGTCCTCTTGCAGGGATAGGGATGAGGATTAAGGATTGTGGACCGAAGTCTTCTTTACAGTTTAACATCAGGCATGAAAGAATTGGGAGAAGACTTCCTTTCCCTCGCAGCAATTATCCATCGAGGGAAAGCATTGATAGGCTCACACTAAACTACTTGCCCACTGCCCTCACTCTGTTCACCGATCCCACACCCTCCTCTAATCCAGCACCTTTTTGAGGCCACGGATCGAATGCTGGGCGCTCATATCATCGGACCGAATGCGGGTGAGATGATCGGGGAGGCCGCGCTGGCCATTGAATACGGCGCCTCATCAGAGGACATCGCTCGAGTCTGCCACGCCCATCCCGTTCCCTCACCCTATTCATTTCCCCATTGCTCAGAGAAGGACAATTTCCCATTCCTTCCAGACGCTGTCCGAGGCTTTCCGAGAAGCTAATCTGGCTGCCTACTGCGGGAAGCCCATCAATTCCGTCTAGGCTTTGTGCTGGAGTCTTTTCAAGACTTGCTGAAGCCTTTTCCTATACCTCCTCGGCGTAGTGTGTGCATCGTACCTATTGCCTAGCCTGTGTTGCCTAGTCCTTCGAGTGATTGCCTTTCCCGAGGCTGAATGAGCTGTCGTCATCGCCCGCGCTCCTCCTGTTTACGACCAGCTTCTGAGGGAATACAAGCAGCAGGGCGGGGCAATTTAGGTAATGGCGAATTGGGAAGGGAACAGGAGCTCCCAAAGAAACCGCCTTATACTATGATCATAAACCGCCTACTATAAAGGCAAAATAAAACATAAGCAAGTGAGGGATCACTCACGGAATAGATCTGGGAAGCAGAGCTCTTGGAATGCCTTGTATTCCTGAAAGAAATATTTCTGCCCATAGACAGGGGCGAGAAGACGGGATATGGTCAAAAAAGTGAACCTCAATGCGGGTGATAAGAAGGGGCAGTTCCTCCATGACTTTTTGGAGCATGTCAAGAGAGCAGACTTGCGGTGTGCGAATGCTTCTGAGAAAGATGCTCTGGTAGCTGTCATCGTTGCTTATGGGAGCGCCCTTGTGAGCTGCTCCACAAAAAGCAAACGCTTGCCAGCGCCAACAACCAACGCATGACGCTAAGATTTCTGTAAAGAAGATGGCTTCTGCGTCAAAGACACTCGACACAGTCGTTTGTAGTCCTATATTTGCGTTCGCAGAACAATATAATTGTGGAACCGATGCGCCTATTGTCAGAAAAGAAAAAAGGAGGGTAGATAGACAATCTTCCATTTAGAAAGGCTGAATCATGCGGGAAAAGATTTGCCATTAGGCGCAACGTTCATTCTCCCACGCACTTTTTTGCCAGTAATTGCTCTGAAGGAAATGTTGCTGAAGCAATCATAACTACCCTCTTCCTTTTTCCAAAGGTCCATTTCCTACGCCCTGTCCATTCCTATCATGTTCAAGCTCAGCCGAGCTGTCATCCCGCGAGCAGCGGTCATAGCTCAAACGCAAGTGTCGGCAAGCTATGCAATTATTCGGGTGCTGGGAAAGGCAGGATGAAAAAAGAAAGCAGCAGCAGGAGATGCTAGAGGGGAGTGTGGAACAAATTGTTTCTGGCTGCTGCTGGGTGTGCCGCTAATGACAGGCCTCTGCTATCCTTCGCTGCGGTTGAAAGGAGAGCGGGGGTGTGGGAATGAAATCAGCGTAAAAAAGAGGACGGAAAGGCGATGAGAAAGGGGTGTAAATGTGGATGGCCTCGCATCTGGGACCCCCTTGCTGGATGGAAGGTAAAGTTGGCTGGATTGCTAGGCGACCCGCTCTATTCATTGCTGCTTCTAAAAGGTTGTCATTCAGCTGCAAGTTCTGGGGGTAAAGTCATAATATTGCATCATGTTGCCTGAAGGCTGCTGAGAATTGGCCAATTGGGACCCTATGCTCTACAACTGCAATCATGATGCGCCCTTTCTTTCCATTCGTAATTGTTCGGCGTTCCGAAATTGCAGCTTTCCGTTTTCCTGTCTGGCTTCATTTTATCTCAAAATTTTTTTTAGCTGATCTTACAGGCTCATGCGAATTTCACATTGCTCATAATTGCCGCTTGCTATAAGCACTATTGCCACTGGTCATGATCACATTGGGACAGGCTGGGCGGTAGCTTGAACAGAGAAATGCCTGCAGGGTATAGGGAGCCTATTCTGGCCAAACATGAAAATAGCTATCTCAACACCTCAAACAAAGACCAGCACAAAAGGACAGAGAGAGCATCACTCGGCCACGATGCTGGCCTGAGCTTTGGAGGCCAACTCGATCACCGCCATCCACCTGTCAATAATGAATTCAGCTAGCGGCTAATGGAGAAGGAGGGAAGCACTCGGCCATGGCATCCTGATTCTCAGCCCTGAGTAGGTAGTCCCGGTTGGCAGCGGCCCCCGTGCAGTGGCGTAGTTGGAAGGTGACTGGATCTGCCGTAAACTCTACAGAACATCCTCCCAGCGGCAAGGCGCTCAGCACAGACTCCTGCACACCCAGCAAACTCCCTCCTCTGGCCCCCCGGGGCCCTTGGGGCTGAACATTTTCAGCCGCTCGCATGGAGAGGATGCAGTTCTTGTCGACGGCGAAGAAGCGGCGCCTCCACTCCTTCTCCCACTTGGAGGACAGCTCCAGGGAGCCGCTGTGCACTGTCTCTGCTGCCTCCTGCAAGCAGGGTAGCTTGGGTTGATGGGGGAATGGGGGGAGGGGGGAGGGGGACGTCGTTGGGTAGGTTGGTGCTGCTGGGCTCCTTCTGAGGGCTGGTGGGCGAGTGTAGGGAGGCGCAGTCTCGACAGAGGCGGGACTTGCTCTTGCCCTCCTCGCTGGCTACCCAGCCGGAGATGGCCCGGCACTTTCCGCACAGCACCTCAAGCCAAATCTTACACATTCATGCATCGCTGCTTGCATTATTTTAAGTTTAATTTATAAAATCACAGCTAAACGGTGAATAATAATCAGCCACCGTCAATGCCTTTATAAAGAGCCAAATAATGAGCCACTAAAATTTGCCGCAAAACTGACCAAAAACATGTTTTGCGCCAAATTTCAGAAGCTCATTCTTTGCATTCCTCATCAACTTTTGCTACCAAGCCAATTGGAGGAATACCTTTCCACAAGCTTTGCAGGACTTCGGCCGACGCAAGCTGCCCAGTCCAAAGGGGCCGTTGAGGCGGGTGGAGCAGGAGGCACAGCGACCCTTCCTTCAATCCCCTCCCTCTTCTCCTCTTCACCCCCAGACACTGGAACTTGGAGGCCGCAGATTGTCCCTGCTCAGCCTCCTGCCTGGCCTCCTGAGCATGGAAGCTGGTGAGGCGGCTGCGCGACTCCCGCTGACAGCCCCACAGGGCCTCCATCCACGCACCCTTCTCCGTATCCTTCTTCGCCTGCACCGCAGCTGTCCCCTCACATCTCAATGAGGACTTAGAGGGCTCACCTCGAGCTCAATGCTCCGTCCGCCCTCCCTCACGTACCAGCTGTAGGGAGCGTCCAGGCGGTCCCCGTCACAGATCTGCAGGAGGTAAAAGATGTGATGCTCCCTCCATGGGAATTCCTTGTGGCAAGTGCCATCTAAGTGGCAGGAAAGATAATGGCTTAGGCTTAGATTAGAAACTGGGCTTAGGAAAATGGGAAATCTAGCTCAGTTACGTCTATCCAAAGATAAAGAAGTGGCGTGACCTCAAGTGAGTTGAGGTGGAGGACAGCTCGCAGCTTGTACTTGGCGCCAGTGGCGGCCAGTCGTTTGGCGGAGGACATGAGGAGAAGGTCATTGAATAGGAAGAGATGCCGCGTCTCCCGAGCCCCGCTCCGCGCCGATATCTTCACCAGGTCCCCTTCGCGCACCTTGAACCTACTCGGCGTCACCAGGCCACAGATCTGGCGACCCAGGGCCTCGCCCACCGCCATCACCTCCCGGTACTTCTCCTACAACCGATCCTACGCCTCCTTTTCACACTCCTACTGAAGGAGGAGGAGAGAGCTGACAATTTTGCGCATCATTTCGTTGGCGTGGTTGGCGGCTACCAGAACGTCCTTAAGGGCTTCTTCCGTTTTGGCGCGGTCTCCAAATCGTTCTCATTGCTCAACTGAGCAGCATTCAAATTGAGCACTCGTGACTGGCTTTTCAGCGGGAGTTGAGGATAAAATTGAACTCAAAGACAACTGATATGTGACAGCTAAAATGAAAGAAATAGGCTGACAGCTAGAACCGATATGGGGATCGGGGAGGTTGCGTAGGTATTGTTGGAGGAGGAGATGATAGCGCATGATGCGCTGGACGGGAGTGATGAGGTGGGCCTCTAGTGGAAGGCTGTCGCACTCAGGGAGGGCCTCGATCTGGCGCACGATGCGGTCGAAGGCGGCGGATTTGCGCTTGGCCTCCTCGAAAGTCTTGGTGGCCTGGCTGTAGTTGTTGCTGTACTCGCTGTACATCTTCAGAAACGGCGCCAGCTTCACGATCACGTCCGATATCGTTTGATGAGCCTGCAAAATCTGCCTCCTTCACTCCAATAGCCCCTTTAATGGATATCAATTCATCCTTCATCACCGCCTCTGCTCAAAGAACAACTTCATCCCATTTCTTTTTACCTCCTTTTTCGAGTGTTTCACCCTTTTGCATAAGAAATACAGACTTGACCAATGTGCCAAGCTGAAGGAAAGGAATATTTGACTTCAAACGCGGCCCTTCAACTTCGCCCCACTTCAACACCATGAAAAACTCCAATAACCTGCCAGTCGCGACGACGCTGCAGCAGCGGGGGCAGGAAATGATCGTTGTGAAAGCGGTAGATGGAGGCAGAGTTGGAGAAGAGCTTGGCCAGCTTCTCCTTCCCCAGCCCGCACCTCCCCGCCTCCGCCTCCACGGCCTGTCGGAAGTCTTCCAGCAGCTGCAGCTTCCCCACATAGCGCTCCTCCGTGTCCACCAGCTCCTTGGCCGCCAACCACGCCTATTCCATCCTCTTCTTCCTCCCTCTCCTCCAAAAAAGGACCTCCTCACCTTCTCCAATCGATTGTCACCCTTGCCGGGTCGCTGCTGTAGGCTGTTGGGGTCCAGGTCGAAGATGGCCGTCGCCGCGTCCGCCTCCAGCTCCGAGATCACCGACACACCGCCCGCGTTTCGCCCCGGCGTCTGAACGAGGGGCCGTTTGGCGGAGGGACGCTGCTCCAGGGCGGCCTCGTCCTCCGATTCGGACTCCACCATTTCCTCCTCCCCATCCGCGTACTTCAGCTTGTAGCCGCCCTGCACAGCTCTGGTTGGAGGGAGAGGATGAGGGGGTGAGGAGAAGAGGGGTTGTAGTCCCCAAAAAAAGGGACTACAACCCCTCTTCTCCTCACCCCCTCTTCTCCTTAAAGGCAAGGGTATGAGAACCTCAGGGCCTTGGTACTTGAGGTATGCTCTGGTGGAGGTGGCCACGGGCTTGCCGTCCACGATCCGCGTCTGGGTTCGCAGCTGTAGGCTCTGGTGCTGCTTCCTTCTCCGCTCCGTCACCTTCCTCCCCTCCTCGTCCGTGTACGTGTGCTCCCTGCCAACCCTCTTCATGCATGTACCTCTGCTTCAAGCTCAGTTCCCCAACTCATAGTCCCCCGGCCCCGCATCCTCGAATACGCTGCCGGCAGCCGAAGACTGGAAGAGGTCCGCATATCTGGCCAGGAACTTGTCCCTGTGGGAGTTGAGCAGGCCCTGGAAGCGAGCCTGAGTGGCTTCCAGAACGGCTCGGATGGCCTCGTCTCCCTCCCCCAGCTCCACATTGAACTCCCCGATCTAGAAACGTCACCTGAGTCTCTTTTGGGTGAAAGTGAGGAGGATTGGACCTTTTGCTGCTGTACGTTGGAGAGCTGGGAGCGGAGGTTGACGAGGTCGCTGCCTAGCTCTGGGCCGCCTTCCAGGAGACTCCTGTAGGAGAGCATTTCTTCTTTCTGCTCTCACTCACTCTCTCCTTTGGCTACACAGCTGGAGTCATACAATGCAAATTGATGAGATTACGCCCAACACTTCACTTTCTCCGCCCCCTTCACTTTCTCCGCCCCTTGTTCCCACAGCTGGTCCATTAGGTTTTTCTGCACCTTTCTCAGTGCAGCTTTTGCCAGCATACCAAATATTGTTGCAAAACTTTAAAACACCCACTTTGGATTGTCAATGAGTCGAAAAAATGGACTGAACGCAAACCGATGCTGAGAGGAGGTGGAGGGGCGGCCGTCGATGCTGGGAAAGCTGCCCAGGACCATGGTGGAGGCGAACTGCTGCTGTCCGTCCACATCTGCCATATGCCTGCCCCGTTCTTGCGCAAAAGGGGAAGTAAATGGGGGGAGGGCTTGCAGTATCAGCCTCTTCTACACCAGCCGCCCTTGTTTACCGAGAACTGCTGCACACTCCCGCTTCTCTTCCACCCTTCCACTAGCCCCCTGAGTAAAGAAACCATTCCGGTCCCTCCTCCTCTTCCTCTATACTACCAGCCAAAACCTCCAGCCTAACCCTCTAGAGCCTCTTCAAAGACCCCCCGCAACCAGTTTACGATGCAGCTCCAACCCACAAGCTGGCCGTGGATCTCCCCGTTGGTGTCGCTGCAGTTCTCGTCCACCACGCGCTCCTCTATCCGCCCGTCTGGGTGCTTGATTACCTCCACCCGCTTCACCGTCCGCTTCGTACGCACCCCTACCTACAACCACATCCTTTCTCTCACTCCAAACTCATTTCATCCTATCAAATTGAAGCACAATACCAAACAATTTATTAATTATTCATATTTATTCGAAAAAGGCCCCCAACTGTGCGTCCAAATGAGCCACTGGGTGGTCTGCTAGAGCTGGGCAAGGCTGCCTCCTCCTCCCTCTCTTCCAGGATCCGCTCCATGGCCCCCTTCTTTAGAAAGAGCAGAGCAAGAGCAGAAAACGAAAGGGCGTGAATCTGGAGTGATTCCCAGTCTCCGCCCAGATGTCCCGCTTCCAAAGCCCCTCCCAATTCCCTCCTCCCCCCTCCCCAGCTGTTACCAGGCAGCGGGTGCCCCTTTTTTGCAGCCCAGTCCAACGCCGCGCATACAATTGCACGGCAAATTGGACAGCCCGCCCGTTCAAAGGCCTGCGGAGCTTTGGCTTCTTTCCCCAATTCTTCCTCCCCGCCAAGAATCCTCGACGCACAAAAGCAGCTTACGACGGTTTGTGCCGTTTTGGTGGTGGTGGTAATGCTGCCATTCCTGTCCAGGGCCACTTTCTTGGACACCAGTGCCATGCTTTCTTTGAAAACTACCGAACTGCAACTGCAGAGCTGAGCTGGAAAGGAGGCTTTCTTGGCAAAGGAGGAAATTACGCGTCCCTCTCAAAATGCCCCACCCCCCTGGGGCTGGGTGGGTGTGAAGGCGTTTATTGCTGCGCAAAGGGAAAAATGCAAAAGGGGCCCAAAACGAAGCCCCGTGACAGTCAAACTGATTAGAAGGCGACGTGTGGGAGGGGATAATGAAAAAAGGTTCTTGATGGACATTTAGGCGGCTTTTTCAGCCGCCTAGACCGGAAGCATGCAGGCGACAGACTTTTAGCGGGACAAGGGGTGAAGAAAAGGGACGGATCAATGTCTCAGCGCCAATGATCCTAAGAAGCCTTTCTAGGAGGGGCCATTAGTCTTTGCACAAAAGGCAGCCACCAGCCTGAAGAAGCATGCATGCGAGCTTTTTTAGAGCGGCGCGATTTTACCGCAAGCTCATCCTTGCGCCGGGTTTTTTTCTGAGCCCCCAAAAAGTCCTAATCGATGCTAACGGCGTCTGCTAGGGCGGCGCGCATTTTTCGACAGCCCTCATTTTCTGGAAGAAAAGAGGCGAAGGAGAGAGAGAGAGCGATGGAGATGAAACGGGTGCTGGTAGGGGGCGGCTTAGACACGCCAGAGCTCTCAAAAGCACTCGCCAACCCTCCAGGGCCCGCCAATAAGCTGGAGTGAAGGCGCCCTGTTCCCTTCCACCGGCGCAGGCTTAACGATGCCTCCATTGCAATGATGCCCCCCCTGAGCACACGTATAGAAGAACGGGCCACTTGTGGACGAGCAGCATATGGGGGCCAACAACTATAGGCAGTGGAGCAATAATGCCCCCTCCAAACTGCCCTTTCTGAAGACGGAAAGCCGGGGGAAAGGGTTGCGGAGGTGTAGGGCATCAGTGGTGAGTGTGTGAGAAAAGGGCAGGGTCAGGCGGGTTGAGTCAGCATGCAGATAGGGATAGCAGAGCCCCCTGCATTCATTCACACTCTCAGCCCACAGCCTACGCTCATAAACACCTACACACACCAAGGCGGAGAAAAGGGAAACACTCACTATTGGCGCACACTGGGGCCTCCATTTTACAACCATGCATGCCTAACATTGCCTGGCCAAGCTCAGAGGCCCGCTCTAACCAGTGTGCTCTTGTCCCCATTACGCCCAGCGCAGGGTAAACATGCCTCTTTTATCGCTCCGTCAAACCACCAAACCCACCCCCAAACCTGGCTTATAACTCATTTCAATGCAATCCACGCATTCTTTGGGGACACTGAGTGAAAATTCACGTGAAATAAAACTGGAAGCGCAGGCAGACCTAACCTGACTGCCTGCATGAAGGCTGTGAATGTGAACATAGGTGGCAGACGGTTGGCGGCAAAAAAAGGGGTGGATGTGGATGGAGTGGGGGGTGTTTGTGGATGCGGCAGTGTGGTATAGGCACACTCAGCGATGCATGCAAGCTAGTGAGAGTGGCTGGAGGGGGGAAGAAGAGGCTGGCCCCTCCGCGCCCTTATTCGCCCATGCCAAATAAGGCGGAAAGAAATGGGCGGGAGGGAGAGGGAGGGAGAGAAAGAGCCTTTCTCTGTACCCCAAGCAGGGAGTTTGGGGGAAGGCCTGGACGCAGTGTGTGGAAGCTTGGAAAGCTTCATTCGAGACGGCATGTAATGGCCTGTTCCATTTGAGACAGGAAACCGGGGACTTGGGGGGGGGGGCTCTCAAGTGGCCGCGGCGCCGTGAAAAACTGCCCTCTCAGCCGGCCACCTTTCAGCTTCAATCGAGCGAAAATGTCCCCGCCGCCCCCTCAGAGAGCTGGAGGGAGAGAGAGGCTGCTAATTCTGCTCCCCTTTGGCGATGAGTAAGCTGTGTTTGCACTGTTGAACCAGACTAGACACCGGCTGTGGGCGAGGTGCAGGAGGCTCAGCTTTGATCTGCCCGCCCTGTCATTTTAAAAGCCGTTAAGAGAGCATTACTGAGAATGTAGAATGTCTCAGAAACGTAGTTGCCCAAAAATTTTGACCTCAATTTTTCAAAACTAGACACAATTCTAGGACCTTTGCTGGCCTATGATTTGAAAAGGAGACCATAAGTCGCGGGAAACGCTAGGAGAATTCCTTCTTTGCGGCAATCCAAAACGCGAAACAGCAAAGGCACAGAGAGCACCGAAACTGGCCATGGCAGGGAAGGCGGGAGAGCGAAATGGCTATCACAGAAAACTGGGCCCCTTTGAGGCAGGCAGGAGCCAGGGGCTTTCACGGAGCTGTGGACCAGGGCACGGAGGACGGGGCCGGGGGCAGCGTGTCCTTTCAAAGTTGATGGAGATGATTGATGGAGGGGGAGTAGGTTGGGGGAGGAAGCAGACCTGAGAAGAAACGGTGGCAGAGTCGGGGAGCTCCGGGGGATTGGAGGGGGTGTAACGAGGCACTGAGAAGGCACTCGGACCCGCACTCTGCACCGTCCATGCTGCTAGTCACGGAGACTAAGGGAGGAGGCAAGGAGAACCTTCCACATCTGGAGACTGTCGTCGCCGGGTGGGTCGAAAAAGACAAAGTTCTCCGCCCCTCCCCCGCTGCTCTGTGAAGGCAAGTGGAAGATTGGTGTGAGTGGAGGGCTTGAGGAAATCAGGGGGCTTGCAACCGGGACAGGGAACAGAGGCCGCGGCTTGAGCGGGAAGGAAGGCGGCGGCATCATCGGGGCCCCGGGGCCCGGTGGGCCGCCTTTCCATGCTCCTGAGCGGTGTTCAGTTGGAGCTGAAGAGAGACTTTGGGGGATGGGAGAATAGGAATGATACCGGGAGGTACTGGAGGAGGAGGATGACTGAAGAGGGAGGGCGGGAAGCCGAGCGCAGACTGGGCCGGTGGCGGGGGTTGGCTGAGTAGAGGCGGGGGAGGCGGCGGCGGCTGGCGGGCGGCAGATGCGGGGATGAAGGGCGGCGGTGGGAAGCGCAGCTGCGGGAACAGCGGCGGCCCCGCGTGGCCTCACAATTCGGCCTCATAAACCCTCATCCAACAATAAAGAATAGAGCGACAAAAGGAGGAATGTTTGCCCTGACGGAGGCAGAAAGCGAAGAGATGGACAGAATGTAGGCAGAACCGGGAGTGATGGGGAGGTGGCGGAGGGCGGGGGTGTCGGGGGTGGCGACGCCGGTGGGCGAAGGGCCCCCGCTGTAGGCGGCCAGCTCTGAACAAACCTTGAGGTAGGACTGCGACTTTGAGGCAGGGCTAAATGCTAGAACGGATAGGCCCTGAGGAGGTTGGTGGGGGGAAGTTGGCGGGGAAGCCGGCTGGCATGGGCGAAGCTTCCGCAGGTCCTCCTTCTGCTGTCTCAACGGCTGCTCAAAATGCATCAGGCACTGTTTCGCCGGGCTCCAATGAGGCAAGGGGGGCCGACCGCCGAGCGCTTGCTTCAGCCGCGAGGGCAGGAACTGGCCCGGTGCGTGGGCCCAACGGAAGGCGTTCTTGTTCATCGCCTCAATCCACAAGGATTTGATGAGGCCAGCTTAGAAATGGATGCGTGAAGAAACCATCTGCTGCTTTGCATCGGCAGCTGCCTGGGACTCCAGCTCGGCGTTGGTGGGCAGCTTGACCTTGAGCAGGCCGTGCTGCCCTTTAGCCCCCACCTCATCCTTCCTACAAATCATCAGCCTCTCTACCGCCTAATGCCAGGAGAGAGGGTTAAAGGGCAGACTGGCCCGGACTGGCCTGTCCCAGAGGCTGGGCGGAGGCTGGGCGTGGCTCCTTTGCCAGCTCCTGAAAGGGGACCGGCGTGCCGGGATTCGACTTGGCCTTCTCCTTCTTCTTTTTCTTCTCCTCAACCCCTGGTCTCCTAGAATCTGAAAGAAGCATCAGAATGCCAACCTTCTTCCCGTCCCCGCCGATCTTGCGCAGCTTGGCCAGTCGGTCCACGATGCCGGGGACCTCCTTGGAGCTCTCCGAGCCCTGTCGAGCCTCTGCCAGACACAGCAGCTCCTCCTCCGCCTCCTCTGCCTCCTCTGGCACTGCTGCATTTCCCCTCCTGCTCTCAGGCAGGGCTGGGGAGGATGAGGGGGGGAGAACTCTGGAGTATCTCCTGAAGATAGTCGAGGTCGTGCAGCCGTTCCGGCATGAGGGAGTCTCGGAGACCGGGCACCAGGGAGTGGAGGCAGTCGGCGATGAGGCCGCGCAACCCACGCATCAGCCACAGAGCCCGCTGCTTTTCCAGCAGAGCATCGGAAGTCTCCTCCGAGGCCCTGTCCTCCTTCCCATCTGAGGATTCACGGATTATGATAGAGGGAAGGTGGAGAAGGAATTTGGGGGTGGACTGGAAAAGCGCAGCGGCGAGGAGTGGAAGCGAAGGCGGCGGAAGGAGCTGGAGGCGTGGAAGGGCTTGAAGCCCTGCTCTGGCCAGTGCTCGGGCAGTGGCAGCTCTTCCAGGCACTCCTTTCATGTTGCTCTATCAGAGATGGAGGGGATATTTCTGGTCATTGGTACTGGATGTGGCTCATCGGCTGGGAGGTAGAGCAGGGAGCGAAGTGTAGCACCGCTGGCCTTCTCAGCTTCTAGGCCCAGCTCGTCCTCAAAATTGGTTCTAATGGATGTTTGGCACATGGCAGGATGAGGAAGGGACTGTGAGTTTCTCCAGGGCGACGGCAGCGGGGCTGAGGAGGGAGTGCCATAGCTTACTCTTGCCGCTGCTGTAGACCATGCGTCGGCTTTTCTCTGGCAACCCTGCAATGGTTTTCATTGAATTGATCTTGTGCATCAATTCCCAAAATCCTTGAAAATTTCCAACCCCGTAAAATTTATTTTCTAAATAAATTCTTCTTCAAAATTTTAATTCAAATATATCAATTAAATTTTATAAACTGTTTTGATTTTTCAATAAAAATTTGAAAAATAAAAATATGTCATAATTTTTTTTCATTGCTTACGGATTGTAGTGAAGAATGGGATAGAGAAAGGGCAAGAAACCTGCTAGATAGTTCAGGAGGAGGCAGAAAACTTGCGCTAGCTCTTTGCTGTCATCGGCTTCTGCACTGACGCCCAGCAACCGGCCAAGCTGCCACATCAGCAACTTCCTGTATTCGCATTTTGGTTCATGCAAAAATTGGCGAAACTGGCTAAAATAAGAGTAAATGAAACCGAAGGATGAGATGAGCAGCACGCTCCTCTTTAGACAGCAGCATTCCAAGGCCACCCTCACCCTTCACTAGATCCGCCTCCTCCTCCCCGAACCAGCCCCAGCTGATCGTGTACAGCCGTCCCAGCACCAGTCTCTGGAGTTAGTCAAGACCAATCTTTCTTCCCCAATCCCAACATCGACAAATAACCAGAATGGCCTGCTGCTCCTTGGCGCCAATGCTTGGCCCAGGCGACTCCTCCAGAAGGCTGCGTACAGCTGACACTGCGGCCCTCAACTGGCTGTCCTCCATCGATTGCGTGGCTCCCAAAATACCCAGCACCCCAGCCTCCCATCCCTCTGCCTTCCTTCAAGGCTTCCAGCTTTTCATGAAGTGGTTCTTAAAGTGCAGAGGGTCTATGGACGGTAAATTGTTGGCGGCATCGACTAGCAGAGTGTGGAGGTTGCCGGCGGCGGGCTCGAAGCCTTCCAGACTCTGCGCGGCGCGCATATAGAGCCCCGCCACTACCAGAGGCCCTTCCCTGGAACCATGGAGTATGATTTTAAATGATTTCTGATATTCCTATAAATCAATCATCATTCTTGTCTGAGCTGGAACCCCTCCTTTTATGATCACTTTCCCTGCCAAAGGAGAGCAATGAACCTCTTCCCAGCAGCCAGGATGGCCAGCTGATTCCAGGCCTGGGCGGCGCTGGTGGGCTGGGTGCTGAGGGAGCGACGGTAGCTGGCCTCCGCCTCCGCGTTTCGCCCATGGTAGCTGAGGAGGGGGGTGATTAGAGGAAGGAGGGAGGGGTATTTAGGGGAGGGCAACCGAGCCAGGTCACCCAGATGTAGCTGGGCAAAGGCGGCGATGCGACGCAGCTCCTCTTCAGAGGCTTCCTTCTGGCCGCCTGCCTCAGTGCTGACCAGGAGACCGAGGTCGTTGGCGAAGGCTGCCAGACCTGAGGAAGAGGAATGAATGGGGGAGTAGAGGGCTGGAGGGGTAGTAGAAGGGAGGAGAACCGGTGGAGCGGAGTCCGTAGTCCCGGGCGAGGCGAATGAGCATCTGCTGCAGCGTGGCCTCGCCGTCCAGGACGAGGGAGTGGAAAAGACCCGTCCTCTTCTGCTGCCTTAGATCGATAGGAAGTACTCACTTCACTTTATTGCCGTCCAATGCCTCCTTTACATAACTGATCTGAATCACCTCGATCTCTCATCCTACCTCAGTTGCCCTTCATTTTTTCTTTCGTTATTTCATTCTACCTTTTGCAGGAGTAATGAGGTTGTATTTTTATTTAGATATAAAAAACGCGAGAGAATATATGAGAAATAATTAGAAATTATGCTTCTAACCGAGCAAAGTCGATGGCGGGCTTGATGGCCTGGGTCCAGAGCTGGCTGTGGGCAGAGCGATTCAGGGCGTAGGGCAGGTCGCCTAGAATGGCACCCACCAGGGCTCGCTTCAGCGTCGCGTAGCGCTCCGTGCTCAGACACGGCTCCCCTTCATGGTCGCAGGGGAATATGCCTTGCTCTCTGCAGCTCCCCTTCATCTCCTCTCTCTCAGCATAAAGGGAAATTGTACTCGATAATTCGCTGCGCCTCCACCCAGAGTTGCTGAGGCGATTTTCCCGCCATCCTCGAGTCCAGAAAAAAGAAAATTGTTTCCAAAAATTTGCTTTTCTAGAAGCAGGTGAATGCGCAAATGTGCCCTGAAGCCTCAGGCGAGGCAGTGTTTGAAAAGGCGCCGAGAATTGTTTCCTGCAAGGCTATCGTAGAGGCTAGAACCCGCCCGTCCAGGGATTTGGCGACGTAAAGAGCATCAATCACCTTATCAGGCCATCATGCTACCGGGCTGCTTGGGAATGGGAGCGATGAGATGACGCAATGAGCGGGATGTGGTCCCTGTTCAAAGAGACGCATGGCGCTACTGCCATCGAAGGCTCTGCCTGGGTACGCTTCACCTCAGGCACCAGGCTGGCAAGAGGCTGGGCGGATAAAATCTTTTTTTTTTCAAATTTGAAGAAATTTGGTAACCTTTTTAATTTTTCTAAGAAACTAGACGAGAAAAACCTTGCATGAATGTCAACATAAAGTTTTGTGGAGATCAATTCTATGTCCTGCTTTATTGAAAGAGAGCCCTAGCAAAAACGCAGCAATTGCAGGTGCACTTGTTGTCCTCGCAGGAGAGTCAGCTGGTGACCTGGGGCGCCAATCTTCTGCGCGTCTTCCGCCTCAACCCCTTCATCGAGGCCCAGGATGCACCCGAGGATCAGGCCACCAAGACCGGCCTCGAGCAGCTCCTGCGCCAAACATTCCTCGCACCCATCGCTGACATGTTCAAATCCACTTCCAACCCCTTTACCCTCTCCCTCCTTCCACCATCTTCCTTCCCCCTTTCCTTCGCTAATATCTCCTGCGCTTTCCTTATTCCTTAGCCAACTCGACACCCAAAGGCCAAGCAAGGATGAGGATGAGGGAAGTTGAGGGCGGTGGCGCGTATGCCGGGGGACAAGCGAGACTGCCTGGTGCTGGGCTTCGAAGAGGCCAAGCTCTCCATCGTAGCCTACGACCCCGCCACTCATCGTCTGGCCACCCTTTCTCTACACTCCTTCGAGGATGAGATCCTCCGCGGCGGCTTCACCCGCGATCTCCCTGTACTCTTTTCACATCACTCCATTCTCCATTGGGCTATATTTTTAATTCTTCATTGTGAAATTTTTTGTAATTTTTCAGCAAATTTTTTTGTAATTTATTTGCAAATTTTTTGTAGTTATTTGCAAATTTTTGTGATTTATTTGCAAATTTTTTAAAATTTATTTGCAATTTTTTCAAAATTTATTTGCAAATTTTTTGTAATTTATTTGCAATTTTTTTAAATTTATTTACAATTATTTAAATTAATTTTATACCATCTGATGTCACAAACCTCTGGAATAGCTTTCTCCCAAGGCGGATGTCTGCAGGCGCCGATAGTGCGAACGGACCCGGAAAGTCGGTGCGCAGGGCTGCTGGTCTACGGGCGTCACCTGGCCGTCCTGCCCCTTAGCGCCCGCCTCAGCGACTTCGAGGACCTGGACGCCATGCAGGCCCCCGGCGCCGCCCCCCAGCCGGACTCACAGAGCCTTCCCTCCCTCACCCTGCACGCCTACGTCGTCGCCCTGGAGGCCATCGAGGTTTGCCTCCTCAACCTCCAACCTCTTTCCGCCGGCTGAATGGGAGGACATTTCTTTTCAACCGTCTGAAAGAGATTAGAGGTTGTAATTGGGAGAAATTGGCAGGAGCGACTGGGCAACGTGGTGGACATGACCTTTCTGCATGGATACTACGAGCCCACGCTCCTCTTCCTCTTCGAGCCAGCCCAGACTACTGCTGGTCTCCCAATCCTGCTCCATTAGGCTGTCCTGGGGTCACTGAAGTTGTGAATGAGGGTTGCAGGTCGTATTGCGGTGCGTCAGGACACCTTCTGCATCCTGGCTGTGTCTTTGAATGTCAAGGACCGCGTTCAGGCAGTCATCTGGACCCTGCCTTCACTCCCGTTCGATGTGAGAAGGTCCAAATTTTTCTCCTGTATGCGTCCTCAAGGCCAGCTGAATGGATGACAGGTGTTACCCAGTACCTAGGCCGATAGGCGGCGTCCTGCTGATCGCAGAGAACAGCCTCATCTACCTGAACCAAAGCGTGCCTGCCTACGGTGAGTCTAGAATAGCCTCAAAAAAAGAGACTCCCCTAATACGGTGGCTGGTTGAGGGATCAGCGTGAACTCCCGCATGCGTGGCTACACCGGCTTCCCACTGAGGGAACAGGAGAACCTATGCGTCAGCCTCGAAGCTGCTACTGGTCCCTTCTTTATCACACTCATACTCCCTTCTACGAATCTAAGCCCAATTAAGAGCCACTTTTTGAGAGCAGCAAGAATCGGCTGGACATAAATTTTTTGACCCCCCTTTTTTATGGCAGATTCTTAATCTTCATACATTTTTATGTAACTCCACCAATTTTTGGCGAAAAATATGCAGAAATGGGCTCACAACAGCTCAAAACTTAAAGGGAGGTCGAAAATTTGTCAAAATTTGAGTTTTAACGAGTTTAAGTCATATAACTGCCGATTTCTAGGTATTTTTCATTCAAAATACTAGCATTATGGGCATCGATCGAAAGCTAACAATCTTGCCAACCTGTCTGTGCCCTGGGTTTGTTCCAAATATGCACCAGAATCGAAAAAACCTTCATTAACTCGTTGATTACTAAAATCAGAATTTTTCCATTTTTGTCAAAAATTGTCATTTTCATGCCCTCAACTTACCTATTCGGGTGAATGACCATCATTTTTGAAATTCTCATCAAATTTTGATCTAGGAAATGATGAGAAATCTTGCAAAAAGGGGTGGTCCAAACTAACGGCAAGCACATTTGTAAGCCACAGTCAAGAATGGCCCCATGTTATAACATAGGGCACTTTGGCAAAGGTTCAATTTTTGCACTAAAAAACTTCCTGCTCTTCTGCACATCAATATTTCTCAATTTCCTTTTGTGAGCTTACTTATCTAGGCCTTATCCAAATACTTATGAAGAAAAAATGTTGGGTTTCTCTTGGCAATTTTGAAAAAAGACCCAAAGATTATGGACAAGTCAAGAATTGGCCCTATGCTATAACATAGGCAAAAAACGACCAAAAAATTTTTGGTCTTTTATTTTGATTCCAATGGCCTAAATCGATACTCCTGCCTCAAATACACCAGAATATCTCATTTTTGTGGCCCATTTTGACGTATTTTTAAATTTGATCTTTACGATTTTTTTTCACATTGTGACCCTAAGCTGGTCCCAAAATCCCATAGTATGAAATTTCAAAATACGTCAAAATGGGCCACAAAAATGAGATATTCTGGTGTATTTGAGGCAGAAGTATCGATTTAGGCCATTGGAATCAAAATAAAAGACCAAAAATTTTTTGGTCGTTTTTTGCCTATGTTATAGCATAGGGCCAATTCTTGACTCGTCCATAATCTTTGGGTCTTTTTTCAAAATTGCCAAGAGAAACCCAACATTTTTTCTTCATAAGTATTGGGATAAGGCCTAGATAAGTAAGCTCACAAAAGGAAATTGAGAAATATTGATGTGCAGAAGAGCAGGAAGTTTTTTAGTGCAAAAATTGAACCTTTGCCAAAGTGCCCTATGTTATAACATGGGGCCATTCTTGACTGTGGCTTACAAATGTGCTTGCCGTTAGTTTGGACCACCCCTTTTTGCAAGATTTCTCATCATTTCCTAGATCAAAATTTGATGAGAATTTCAAAAATGATGGTCATTCACCCGAATAGGTAAGTTGAGGGCATGAAAATGACAATTTTTGACAAAAATGGAAAAATTCCGATTTTAGTAATCAACGAGTTAATGAAGGTTTTTTCGATTCTGGTGCATATTTGGAACAAACCCAGGGCGCAGACAAGTTGGCAAGATTGTTAGCTTTCGATCGATGCCCATAATGCTAGTATTTTGAATGAAAAATACCTAGTAATCGGCAGTTATATGACTTAAACTCGTTAAAACTCAAATTTTGACAAATTTTCGACCTCCCTTTAAGTTTTGAGCTGTTGTGAGCCCATTTCTGCATATTTTTCGCCCAAAATTGGTGAAGTTACATAAAAATGTATGGAGATTAAGAATCTGCCATAAAAAAGGGGGGTCAAAAAATTTATGTCCGGCCCCCTTTGTAGGATTCGTGTCCCTACCAAAAACCGGGTCTTAAGACTAAGTCTGAAGAAGATTACGTTTATACGTTTTTGTCGGAGACTAAGAAAGTCAGAGGAAGTCTATGCATTGGTTCAAGTCCAATTCTATTCCAACAGAAGGCATTGCAGGGGACTTCATGCTGCCAGGCAGTCTAGCTCTAGGGGTGGCGGGCGGGGAGGTGTGGGTGCTAAGCCTGCTGGTGGACAACACGAGCGTGGTGAAGGGGATGCAGCTGGAGAAGGCCGCCGCCGTCCTCGACTCCGACTCCACCACCGTCTCCGTCTGCGGCGACGGATTCCTCTTCTTCGGCAGCCGCCTCGGCGACTCCGCCCTCCTCCGCTACTGGGAACAGGACTCTTACCCCATTCAGGTTCTTCTTCTTGACCCAGGAAAAATCATTCGATGACGTCACGTGTTTAAAAAGTTTCGAACTGGCCACTCCCATTTGGCTTTTTCTTGAAGAGAGGAAGAAAAGGAGAGAATTTGACAGGTGTCCAACGAGCCGCTGGCCAAGGACCTGCACGAGAGAGCGAGGAACGGAGGCGAGGAGGCCGGAGGAGGGCTGGACGACCTGGCCATCTACGGCGAGGTGGTGGCTGTGGAGACAGTGGACACCATCCGAGTGACGCGCTACGGACTGGAGGTCGTGGACCGCCTCTTCAGGTTCCCCTCCTTTCTCTCTTGGCCGGCCTATATAAGCTGTGGCTTGAGCTGCGGCCCGGTGCGGGACATAACGCTGGGCATCCCGCCCAAGGTCCCGCAGCCGCTGCAGACGCAACAGATGGACCCCATCGTGGACATCGTACTCGCCGCAGGGCAGGACAAGTCTCTCTGCCCATTTCCACTTGGAGGAGGAGGTGAAGGGAGGAGTTGATGTAGAAGCGGGAGCGTGGTGGTGTGCCAGTCGCAAGTGAGGCCGGAAATCCTGACCAGCTCCTCCATCCCCGGCGCCAGACAGCTGTGGACGGTGGGCTTGCGCGGCAAGAACCTCACCGAGGAACAGGTCACTCCAAATCTATCCTTCTCCGCTCAAAATAGCCTAGCAGTCAAGTTGATGGGGAGTTTAGGGATAGCTAGTCCCCTCTCCAAAGCAGAAGAGAAAGAGATGTAAAGGAAGAGGCGGGGTGCATGGCGGAGTCGCAGCAGTACCTGGTGGTGGCGAAGGCGGTGGGTACGATGGTGCTGGCGCTGGGGAGTGAGATCAGCGAGCTGGAGACCAGCGGCTTCTGCATGGACCAGAGGACCGTCCATGTCGCCGACCTTCTCAATGGACACTACATCTTACAGGTCCCCTCCCCTCCTCCTATACTCACCACAAGGGAAGATGACGGCAGGTGTGCACAATGTGCGTAGTGTTGCTGCGAGGGGCGGAGCGGGTGGAGGCGGTCGATCTGGAGATCTCATTCCCAGTGGCCGCCGTCAGCATCGCGGATCCCTTCACGCTTTTGCTCACCGAGAATGGACAGCTTCTGCTTGTCCAACTGATCCAGTCTCCCGGTTCACGTCAATTTCATTCCCTGATTTCTAGACGATTGAACTAAATTCATGATTAATGTTTTTGCCGTTTCATACCCTTTTTTGGAAATTTGAGCTTTTCCCGTTTTTACCTCCACGGTGCCAAGGATTAAGTGGATGAAGCTTGAAGAGGATCCTGGCGGGCACTCGCTGGAAATCTCAGAGCCGCGGATCGGGGAGGTGGGCACGACGGCCGTGGCCGCCTACACCGACTTCTCCGGCCTCTTCCAACTCAGCTCCGGCGATGCTGCCTCCTGTGATTCCCTCTCTTCACCACCCATCCTCTCCCAACCTTTCTCGTCCTTCCAGTGAAGCGGAAGAAGGACGAGGAGGCGGAGTCGGCGGCCAAGAAGGAGCGCGAGATCAACCCCACCAAAAGTAGGCCGCATTGCATCCTGCAGCAATAGACTGGACAGCCTGAGCTGCTCTGTGCACAGGCTGGAAGGCAGCGGAGCCGAAAACGGTGGACGATGAGGACGCCCTCCTCTACGGCTACGACGATGCGGAGAAGTTCATTCACACTTTTTTGCAACAAAGCTGTGGCATTGCGATTACAATGGATTCCAGCAAACCAAAAGTATTCGCGGAGTCCGCCCTCGTGGAGCCGGGCATCTACTTTCAGTCCCGTGCCATCCACACCACCCTCCAGGTTAGCTTCCAAGCCACCTTCATTCACACCGGCTGAACAATTAAAATGGCCTTCTGGCTGTCTTCAGTCCAGTACAACTCAATCATTCTTCTCGTTTTTGCTCCAGTCTGCATTTTCACAAGCTGTTCCTGCTGCAGAACCCGAAGGAAGTGAGCCCCAGCCACTGGGCAGCCGTAAGCCGGGAGAACGGGATGCTGGAAATGTTCACGCTGCCCGACTTCAAGCCGGTGTGGCTGGCGAAGAAGTTCCCGCTGGCCCACGCCACGCTCTACGACCACGACCCCTACGAGCTCAATCTGGAGGCGGAGGCTCGGCAGGCCGACGAACACCTGCCCCTCGTCCGCCAGCTATGGCTCGGAGGCCTCGGACCTAATGGAGTCCGCCCTCATCTCATCGCCGTCGTCGCCGAAGAGCTGCTCATCTACGAGGCCTTCCCTTTCGACGAAGGCTATCCCGATCACCTCGCCTTCCGCTTCACCAAAATTCAGCACGACATCCTCCTCAGGTTGCAGCAATTTACGCAGAATGATCTTTTTGATTGCAATCGACAGATGTGAATGACTTCTCAATATGTTCAAACGTCGAAACATAAAGCAGCTGAGTAGAGACTAACATGCAATTAGTCTTGCTGCAATTGTAGGAACGAGCGTTTGCTAAAGAGCCGCAAGCGGCCCTTCAGCGCAGCCTCGGTTTATGGCCCAGCCATTTCCAACAGAAAGCTTTAGCCAACTCAGTTTTGCAGGAGCCGAATACGGAGTCCCAACTGGACGCCTTCCCAGGCTTCATCCACCCCTTCCAAGGCATCGGCAGTGCCCAGGGCCATCTGCTGTCCGGACTTTTCATCGCCGGCCCTCACCCCTACTGGGTGCTTCCTTACCTTCCCTCTTTTTATCTCCCATTCCTCCTCCTTCTTTCCTGCTTCCATTGGCAAAGCCACTCAGGTAATCATGGGCGACAACGGAGCCTTGCGCTGGCACCCGATGAGCATGGACGGCTCCGTCCGCTCCCTCGCCGCCTTTCACAACCCCAACTGCAACAACGGCTTCCTCTACCTCAACTCTGTCCCTCGCCCATCTCACCTCCCGTCTGCCCTTTGAGGAGAGGAGAGAAGAGCTGCAGGCCTCGGAGATGCGAGTGTGCCAGCTGCCAAGGGAGGTCAGCCTCAGCGAGCACTCCATCCTCACCCGCCGTGTCCGCCTCAACGCCACCGTGCACGGCCTCGAGTACCTCCTGGACTCCAACACCTACGCCCTGGCCTACTCGGTCTCAAGGGAGAACAAGTTGGCCTTCTCTTTACTCCTCTCCTTCCAAGTGAAGCGTGCTGGGTTTTTCAGCCAGATAGTCAGCCTGAACGGGGAGGAGAAGCAGTTCGAGACGGTGGACAAGACCGGGGACCCCAACTACATCCTCCCGCACATTCGCCAGTACACGGTCCGCTGCCCTCAGGGACTGCTGGGACCAGGGCCAAGGCAAGTCCTTTCCAGGTGGACGTGTTCAGTCCGGGCAGCTGGGAAGCCGTGCCCAAGGCCGGGCGCATAGAGCTGGAGGAGTTCGAGACGGTGACCAGTTTCAAGGAGCTCCAGCTCAAGTCCGAGGGCACTGTCTCCGGCCTCCAGAACTACCTGGCCATCGGCACCATCTACAACTACGGTTCCCTGAGCCATCCATTCCTTAGAGACTAGGAGGCCAAATGAGATGGTGCAGGGGAGGAGGTGCCGGTGCGAGGTCGAGTGCTGCTGTGCGAGGTGATCGAGGTGGTGCCGGAGCCGGGGGAGCCGCTGACGAAGACCAAGATCAAGACCCTCTACGCCAAGGAGCAGAAGGGGCCGGTCACCAGCCTCTGCGCCGTCTCCGGCTACCTCATCACCGCCCTCGCCTCCAAGGTTCACAGTAGAGCTCCATTGATTTTTGGAAAGCAAAGAGGCCAAGGGGAAAATGCAGGTGTACATCTGGCACTTCAAGGACGCGGACCTGGTGGGCATCTCCTTCCTGGACATGCACTTCTACATCCACAACATGGTCAGCATACGCAACCTCGCCCTGGCCGCCGACGTCTACAAATCCGTCTCACTCCTCAGTTCTTTTTTACTCTCTATTCAAGGATGCCAGCTCAAATACCTTCTTTCCCCCAGGGTATCAGGAGTACGCCAAAGCCCTGAGCATAGCTTCGAGGGATGCCAGGATCACTCCGGTCCAGGTGTGTCAATAGGTCTGGAATGGGAAATTGGAGTAAGAATAAGAAAAATGTGGAGCTGGTGCCGATGGGGATAAGCTTCATGGTGGACAACCGTGAGGTGGGGTTCCTGGTGGCAGACGAGGACAAGAACCTCTCCATCCTCGCCTACCTGCCAGAGGATAAGGCCAGCCAGGCAGGGCAAAGGCTGGTGCCTAGAGGGGACATTCACATCGGCACCCGTGTGGCTGCCTTTGCAAGACTGCAAAGCCACTGCTCCGACCCTGTCGTGGAGGCCAAGGCTCAGGCTGTCAAAAGGTAGCCACCTCTATTTCTATGCTTACAACGGGTCCAAAGGCTGGTGCCTAGAGGGGACATTCACATCGGCACCCGTGTGGCTGCCTTTGCAAGACTGCAAAGCCACTGCTCCGACCCTGTCGTGGAGGCCAAGGCTCAGGCTGTCAAAAGGTAGCCACCTCTATTTCTATGCTTACAACGGGTCCAAAGGCTGGTGCCTAGAGGGGACATTCACATCGGCACCCGTGTGGCTGCCTTTGCAAGACTGCAAAGCCACTGCTCCGACCCTGTCGTGGAGGCCAAGGCTCAGGCTGTCAAAAGGTAGCCACCTCTATTTCTATGCTTACAACGGGTCCAACATTGGATGGTTCCTGGTGGCAGACGAGGACAAGAACCTCTCCATCCTCGCCTACCTGCCAGAGGATAAGGCCAGCCAGGCAGGGCAAAGGCTGGTGCCTAGAGGGGACATTCACATCGGCACCCGTGTGGCTGCCTTTGCAAGACTGCAAAGCCACTGCTCCGACCCTGTCGTGGAGGCCAAGGCTCAGGCTGTCAAAAGGTAGCCACCTCTATTTCTATGCTTACAACGGGTCCAAAGGCTGGTGCCTAGAGGGGACATTCACATCGGCACCCGTGTGGCTGCCTTTGCAAGACTGCAAAGCCACTGCTCCGACCCTGTCGTGGAGGCCAAGGCTCAGGCTGTCAAAAGGTAGCCACCTCTATTTCTATGCTTACAACGGGTCCAACATTGGATGGTTCCTGGTGGCAGACGAGGACAAGAACCTCTCCATCCTCGCCTACCTGCCAGAGGATAAGGCCAGCCAGGCAGGGCAAAGGCTGGTGCCTAGAGGGGACATTCACATCGGCACCCGTGTGGCTGCCTTTGCAAGACTGCAAAGCCACTGCTCCGACCCTGTCGTGGAGGCCAAGGCTCAGGCTGTCAAAAGGTAGCCACCTCTATTTCTATGCTTACAACGGGTCCAAAATTGGATGGTCCCCAATAATGAACATTTTCGACAAAAATCCCTCAGATAGCAAATAATCAACAATTATTTTACCTTCTGAAACAGATCAATTCTTGAAAGTCTGTTCCCTCTCTGTTCTCCATTTTGGCAAAGTGTTCCCGTCTCATGAGCGTACAAACCTTTGGAAGCGCATAATTTTTCGACTGCGCCCAGAATATCCGCAAGCAAAAGCCTTAGAGGAATTTGCAGGCATATCAACCTGTTCGGGAGCTTGGACGGCCACCTGGCCTTCATCACACCGATTCAGGAGAGGATGTATCGTCGTCTTCACACCCTTCAGGTAGATCAAACTCCAATCCGCTATTCGATAGACCCCCAAGAAACAACAGGTGGCACTGACGTCTTCCATTCCGCACGCGGCCGGTCTGAACCCGAAGGCCGCTCGAAGCTTCAAGGGCTTGAAAGGCGGGACCTTCACGCCGCAGAAGAACATCCTGGACGGCAATCTCATCTTCACCTTTCTTCACCTTAGGTACAATTATCAATTTTCGGGCCATTGGGCATTTCCTAATGGGCGGGAGTTGCAGTGCGGTGGAGAAGAAGGATCTGGCCAAACGCATTGGCTCCACCAAAGAGCAGCTGCTAGATGACTTGCTGGAGATCCAGAGGATGTCCACGCCTTTCTAGTGATCTTCATTATAGTTTTCATACTTTGTGCTTATTGGAATAAATATTTTGTGCATTCAAGCGTTTTTGGGTTCACAGAATAGCTTCTAAATCAAATGTTGGATTGGTGAAAAAACCTGGCACTAAACAGAGTTGAGAAAAAGAAAAAAGGGTGAAAGAATGCTGCGTGGAGGTTTGAGCCAGGCTGGACGAGTGGGTGTGAGGTCTCTGAGCAGTCACACGCCGCAGACCTCCATACAGAATGTCACCATTATCGGCGCCGGCCTCATGGGAGCCGGCATTGCTCAGGTTGCCAATGCTTCCCTCTTCCTCTCACTCAACTTTCCTCCCTCTCTCCTTCGCTAACTTGTTATAGGAAGTTTTCATTTGAGTAAAATTACTGAAATTGTGAATCTCCGCTTCAGTGTTTTTTCTCTCTTAGCTGGTCTCTTTATAATGCTTGCAATCAAGTTAGCTTGGGCATCAAGGTAATGAAATTTATTTGTTTCTACTTATCATGAAACTAGCTTGGGCTCTAAGGTGATGAAATTTAATTTGAAACTCTTATCATGAAATTATACTTACAAAATGTTGAACCTCTAAAGAGCTAAGAGAGCCCAGAAAATTTTGGCCACCTTAGGATGAATGTTTAAATAGGGATAAAAATAAAAACTAAACATTGGTTTAAATTGAAAAAAACATTAAAAAAATGATGCAATGAAAATTTATTATTTTGAAAAAAAAATTGTATTAGTTTTTGCAGATTTTTGTTTTTTCCAGCTACCAACAACATTTGTTTGAATTATTTAAAGTTTTTCATGCTGTATGTGTACTTTAACCTGCCAAAAAATAGTATAATTACAATTGTGAAAATTTTCTGGGCTCTCTTAGCTCTTTAGAGGTTCAACATTTTGTAAGTATAATTTCATGATAAGAGTTTCAAATTAAATTTCATCACCTTAGAGCCCAAGCTAGTTTCATGATAAGTAGAAACAAATAAATTTCATTACCTTGATGCCCAAGCTAACTTGATTGCAAGCATTATAAAGAGACCAGCTAAGAGAGAAAAAACACTGAAGCGGAGATTCACAATTTCAGTAATTTCATCCACTTTGAAGAGCCAAAGGCCAAAAAACAGCTTAATGCCCAATACAATGCTTTAAGATGAAGTTGATGATGGGCTGCTTGTACACCATGGCCTGGTAGAATCCCATGAAGACAATGTATAAGCAAATGGACAAAAGATTCGTAATCTATGCCCCAATTTACCTATATGGTGCTGTTATTGAGGCCAAAAACCCCTTAAAATGCCCCAAGACGAAGTTGATGATGAGCTGCTTGTACACCATGGCCTGGTAGAAGCCCATGAAGACAATGTGTAAGCAAATAGACAAAAGATTCGT
>JASANA010001463.1:0-20619 GCA_030248095.1 Ptycholaimellus sp. GST1_10 | reverse complement strand
TGCCAGTAAATCTGCTCTCATCGATTTGAAGACAAACATAAGTAGCACATAAGTAGTTCTCTTCGATTCCCCAAGATCTTTTTATGGCTTGGCAAGGTGGCACATGTAAAAGGCCTTCCGCGAAAAAGCCAATTATTTCGGTTCTAATCTTCTGGTTGCCGATTCATCAATTTCTTTGCGGGCTTTCCACTGGACATTCTGACAACTAATCTTCACTCCATGGCTTATTTTAGCTCCTCTCCAGCTCCCTTGCCCTGTAAATCTTTGAGACTTTTTCTGCTCTTTCTAATACTTCAACAACTAGTGATCCCAAATAAACCTCAAAATATTATGATCTTTTCTTTCAGAAACTTTATTCGAACTGCCTACGATTGAAGGTTTTAACCCGATCCATTGACAGCTTTGTCATGGCCCAAAAATCATGGGCTGATGACCAGGATCCCCCCCAAGGCTTCTACCCCCCCCCTAGCCAGTTTTGGACCAACCAAGAGTTTTGCCCCCCCCCCCCCCCAAGAGTTTTGCCCCCCCCCCCCCCAAGAGTTTTGCCCCCCCCCCAAATTTGCCTTGTATTCTTGAGGTTATCAACTATGCATCGGGTGTGACTAAGCGCAAAATACAAGCAAGAACAGTATATGAGTTTGGTGACCACTATCCCCCCCCCCAAATGCCACTTGGTGGGGGGATACTGGTCATCAATCAAGGGATTTTGGCATTTGGGGGGCGGGATAGTGGTCACCAAAATCGATGACCAGAATCCCCCCCCCAAGTGAAAACACCAAAAATCGCCTTGAGAGCATGGTCATACGTACATTGATTACTGGTTTTGGGGGGGGGATACTTACGTGGGGGGGGGGATACTTACGTGGGGGGGGATACTTCACAGGTGGGGGGTAAAAGCTTGGGGGGGGGGGTAGAAGCCTTGGGGGGGGGGGGATTCTGGTCATAAGCCAAATCATGCTTCTTTTAGGTTTCACCTAGTTTAAATAAAACGTCTGTACAACATTTATTGGACAATTCAAATTGGAGGAGCTATTGCTACATTTCGCTTAAACTCTAGTTGCGCGATTTCACAGAAAAAAACGGTAATCTTTTCTCTTTGCCAATGACACCATATATTATCACTATTCCGCCATCACTGAGTCACTTCACCGTTTCTTGCCAAACCATCTGCCTCCCATGCTGCAAAGAATTAATGCCAGTACTTTTTGCAAGGACATTCGCGAAATTTGAGGAGGCAAACTGTGAAGCAGCTGTTGAGCCGAGTGACTAATAATAAATGCATTCCTCCCGCTGTCTCCTCGCAACCACAGAGGCTTCATCGAGCATAGTGCGCCTTTACTGCCTTCTCCTTTCCTCAGCCCCCTTCCTCTCTGATTTACGACCACACCATGCCAGCTGACCACTTACATTTGCCGGGCTAGAATCTTAGGGCCAGGCTAGAATCCTGGTCGAGAGGCAGCTGCAGGGGGTCTGCCAGAATTCGTTCAGACTCCCGCCACTTCTCACCTTACCTCTATTCCCCACTCTCATCTTACCATAGAGAATAATATTCTCCACGATCATTCCCAATTCCCCTCAGTAGCCTCTAATGAAAGGCCGTTTTTCGCCTGCCACTTTCCTTTCGTCCAGCAGCTCTTCATTACTTCCTGACCTTTATTTGCGATGGACTTTGGCTGACGGTCTGGAAGGCGTGTGTCTGAAGCTGAAAGCGATAAGGGTGAGGGGAAGAAGAGGGCCTGGAATGTGTCAGATGCAAAGCCCCGCCCGCCTTCTCCCCTGCCTGCTTTTTCCGAGCCCTTTTCTCCCCCTCTTTCCTGCCTGATAGCATTTCATCAAATATATGACGAAATGCTAGCGAAGGAAGCTCCCAAAGGAAGGCCCCTGCTGCTTTTTCCCGCCTCCCTAAAGCCGGAAGGTCCTGGAAATGGACGTGGACTGGGCCTCCCTCTAGATTCACTTTGCCCCTTTTGCCGCACAGCCGCCCTGCCCTCCGCATCCTAAACGCCTGGCTTTCGGCAAATTGGGCAGACACATCCTGCTCCTTTCAAAAAAGCCACCATACCGTCTTTTCTACTGTCCCGAAAAACTGTCCCCGCCTTTTTTCGGTGCGCTTCGTTTTTCACTTTCGCTCGGCAACAAGAACTCGACCAGTAGGAACTGGGCTGAACTTCCTTAACTTTTGCAACTGTTTTTGCGTTAACATTTTTTTTCTCAATGTCACATCTCATTTGCCTTGATTCGTCCCATTTTTCAGCTGCACCAGTCATATTCCAAAAAAGCAATTGCTCGATATTTGTTAGCGCCAGCAATCCAGCATTGGCCCGTCAAATGGTTTCAAAAGCAGCGAAGCTTGTCTAGTCGGTGCCGGGTGAGTGTTGGGCAAAAAGAAGTGCAGCAGATAGCTGGTGCAGCAGAGTTTTGTCCCCCCGCATTAGGCCTGCAGCGGCGCAAATTGCTTTCTCACGGGCCCTCTTTCCACACACGCACAACCCTTCATTTCTGCCCCTGCCCTATTCGCCCACTCCCAGCCGCCCATGAGCCCCTCCTGAAGCCCTTTTTTTGGCATCACAGCCTTGTTGAGCCTTTTCCTGGACGACTGCTCCCCTACTGCATTCGAATGCAGGGCAACAGGACACCTGGTGCAAGGCTCTTTTGCCCAGGCCAAAGTTACCCGCGGCTCCAAGGGCGCAGAGCTTTGGCCGTGGATGGGGGGGGGCAGGAGGGGGCGAAGGCTTGTGGAGCGCTAATGAAGTTCCCCGACGTAGAGGCGCCCGCCTTTGCTAGCGTCTACAACTCGCCGCCTTTCCATCCCCTTGCGCTACCTCATTTGTGTTTTATTCCAATTTTGTGTTTGCTTTTCAGCCGCAAAAATACATATTTTGCGGACTCGAGTCAGAACAGTCCTGGTACTTAGCCCTATTGTTTTTTTTAAATCTTTTAAGTTCAAAGTGCTCGTAAATTATTTCCAACTGAACGGTTTTTATTTTCATCATAATTGGATATCAGCACCGAGCAATAGGCAGGTTTTGGCAACATAAGGGTAATTCATGCAAGAATAGGTAAGAGGGTAGTTTATAGTTGAGTTGGGGCTATTTGATTTGGAAGAATTGGGAAGTGTAGAGAAAATTGTTGAAAATGTCAATGATTATTCGAAGGCGCTGCTTCACACGCAAATGAATTCTACAGCTGTATCGATTCGGTCCACTTTCATCACATACATTTTAAAAGTTACAAAATATTAAAGAAAAAAGTATTTTTGCTGAAAAATTTAAGTACGCTTTTTGGAGGTGTTCGCTTCCAAGTCTAGTTATGAAAAATTTATCATAGGCAATAAGAAACTTTGGTTTCTAGAATGAATTGACAGTTGACTTCACCTGCTATAATCAGTAATTGGAAGTTATTTTAAAAGCTACAGCTGCTAGTTCACAAATCATTTTATTCAGTTTTACTTCTGCATTGCCCAAATTCACGCTTTTCACCATTTGCCATTAGAAAATGATGAAAAGGGTTGCTTAGATATTTTATTTATAGGTCCAGTGAAAAAGACTAATCTATTCTTTGACCGACTGGGAAGCCAGTTTTTGAGCGACAATGTCTTTGTGCGGCATTTTTTTGCGGCAGGATTAGATAGGAACTGAACGTCACAGGCTGCCACCTTGCCTAGAGAATCACCAAGCAACCTGGCTTATTGACGCTTTCTCATCCGCACTTTGCCATCGCTTTTTTGTGTTTGTGTTCAGTTGCGTCAGAAAAAAGTAGGCTTAAAGCGCCATTTGATTATGCCTTGCTAAAGCTTTGTCGCCTGACACGAAGACTGATCTCGCGAAATATGAGCCCGTTTACAATTTTACAAATTAAAGACTTTATATTCAATTTATATTCATGCTTCTCATTCTGAACTTGTTCTTCTCGAAGCACTCGGCAATGAATTCTTTCTGGAATTGTTCCTATTAGGGCTTTTTATGTCATTTCCTCTTGACATGAAGTCCGATTTTGTTCTGTTCAATCATTCTCAACTCTACGTCAATGCTAATTTTAACGATCTTCTATTGCTCATCCAATTCCTAATCTATCCTTGCTCTTTCCAGAGCACTAGGCTCAGAACGCAGTCCCAGCAAATCCCCCCAGAAATGAACCCAAACTTTTCTAGAGAATGAATGAAAGCTTGCTGGCAATCTCCGAGGAGATGGGGAGAAACCTGAGCAGCGGGAATGCAGGCGGCATCCGGCGAAGCTCCAACTTCTACAACCTCTGGGTCCAGGTCATCATGACCTGCTACTGCATCCTCTTCTTTGCCGGTTAGGGGCCTGATCAGCTCTGAACAAAAGTGTTCTATTTGCAAATACTGCAGCGCTGATCAACGTCGTGGTGCTGGGCATGATCCCGGTGGTGCGCGCGCTGCGCACGATCGGCAACGTGACCATCTTCAACCTCTGCCTGGCCAGCCTCCTCTACAGCTTCGGCATCCCCTTCGTCTTCGCCGTCTTCATCGCCAAGACCTGGCTCTTCGGCCACGCCGTCTGCAAGCTCGTCATGTCGTTGGAGCCTTCCTCCTTCCTCCAACCTCCCATCCCTCCTTTCCTCCCTTCCCTAGGCTGGAGGCCTTGGCCAAGTTTGCCAACATGGCCTTCGTGTCCCTGTCCTCGCTGGAGCGCTACATGGCCGTCTGCCACTCCCACTTCTACCAGAGCCGAGTGGGGGCCAAGTGAGAGCTTTCATTTCGACCCCCAATTGCAATATTCCGCCCCCTCCCTCACAGGATGGCGGCAGCGGCCAGTGTAATTGGCTGGGCCGCCAGCGCTGCCTGCATGTCGCCCATCTTCTTCTGGTCCAACGTCACCGTCCTCAACCGCACCCGCAACAACATCACCGTTCCCTCCATCAACCCCCTCTTGCTCTTAGAGGGTCAAAGGGGAGCCTTGCTTAGACAGAGAAGGCCTACTGCATGCTGGAGATCCCGCAGGGGCAGCGCGACGACTGGCTCACCTACACCTTCATCTTCCTCTTCTGCATCCCCGCCCTCGGCGTCCTCTTCTCCTACATCAGCATCCTCAGACGCCTTCATGTTCATTTCTACAGCCCCCCAGCCCCAATTGGACCCTCTGATTAAGGAATTTCAACTGCAGGCTTCCACTCGCCGCATGGCTCGCTTTCAAAGCAGCTCAGTCTCCAACTTCGATGCCATCTCTTCCCTGGAGGCGAACAAAAGCCCCAACCCAGCCCCAGCCCAAGTCCCTTCATTTATTCAGCCCGGCCCTCCTCCTAAATTCAGTGAACACGTCCCAGACTGCTTCTATGAAAACCACCGGGAATCTGCTAAGCAGGAACCGGAACAAGCTCAATCGAAATGCCACGAAAATGGTAGGGCCCTAAAATTTGGGTAGCTTGGGGAGAGATGAAGTAAGAAGTAAGCGATGAAGGTGTTCGCACTGATCGGCTGCTACTTCGCCTGCTGGGGCCCCTACTTCATCTTCCAGTTCCTCACCATCCACCAGCTCATCCCTAGGTTGGACTATGCAAATTTTGCCTGCTACTTGAGTAAAAAGGAATTGCTAGTCTATCAAAATATAAATAGCTGCATTTTCACGCGATACTCTCATTAATATGCCATCCTTTTTTAAAAGCGCTGTATTTTTTGAAACTCATTGAGGTTCGAGTACTATTACGTCGTCCTGAATCTCACCCACCTCCTCCCCTACATCTCCTGCTCCATGAATCCCCTCCTCTACATCTTCCTCACCGACAACTTTCGCTCCGCCTTTAAGGCACAGCAACACTTTTCTCCCTCCCCTCTCCCCTACCCACCCATATAATGTCTAGACTCATTGCAGCAGTACCGCAGTCGTTGGAAGCGCCGCAACCAGAGCAAGCTGCCCAATGAAAGGAGCATGGTGCGAAGGAACAGCGGCGTGATAGCTCAGGAGGCTTCCCCGCCCTCTTCACCCACCGGCAAAGCCAACTTCCGTCCCAGCAGTCGCCTGCTCAGCCGCTCAGCGGACTCCAGAAAAATCCGACGTCAGTGCTTTCCTCCGACCCTAACTGGGTGGGGTGTCAGCGGATGGGGGCTGGATGGGTTGCGTGGATTTTCAGAGCGGGAGCAAAGGCTGTCGGCAAAGTAGAGTACTCCCATAGCTTTTGTCATCCTCCTTGCTTGGTGCCGATGTGTTTCATTTTGGTCGCCTTTCCCTCCTTTCAACTTCGCACAGACAGCCCCTTTCTACACTCACACTGGCCCCTCCCCTCTATGCAGCAGTGAAATGCATAGTGCTGGGTCTAGTGTTGGCAACCTGGTGGTGGGCTTTGTTCGTCAACGGATTCCTCTGCATATCCTTCTGTTGGGGCTGATTAGGCGGGGGAATGGAGGAATGGAAAAGTAAGACAGCAGAGGTTTCCAGGCTGCTCCAAATCGGAGAGCGTGGTGCGATTGGCTAGGGAGGGCAGCGAAGGCTCCATGGCATTCCTGCCACGCGGTGCCAGCCTGCTTCAGTTCAACGCCGACTCCGATGTTCTCCTCTGACTTTCATGCTATGCAATGTCAAATTTTATGCGGGGACAGGGTAGATGGATATGAAAGCAATGTCGGCCTATCATTTTGCTTGGCTTGCCGCGGGTTTTGAAGAAACGAGAGAATGGATCCCTGTGGTGCTTTGGCATATCGGAATAGTGAATAAAACGTGTGAGAGTTTTTTGCTTTTAATAGCCACTGACACAGTGGGACTCTATCCTATCCCAGTACCCCCAATGCCCGTCTACCCACTCTCCCAACAACACCCCCTTTTCTCTCTCCGTAAATTTGTCTCCAATTATTGTGATGTTTAAATTATTTAAATTATTAAATAAATTTATCTCCTTGCTTGCGTTGTTGCAGTATGCCTAATGTTTTGAATAAATGAATGAATGACACTGGTTTCCTCAAGATGACCTTGTACCATTACTTAAGTCTGAAACTCAGACCAAGACTTCTTTATCCATGTGCCAACTGAACAGAACAAGTAAATCATTTCTCGTCATTTCTTTGACGTCTGCTGCGGCCTTTTTTGCCTTTATTTCCTATCTTGCTGGATTTGGTTTTGCATTCTGTTAGAGTTATTAGAAAAAGTTAGCTGAACGGTGCAAGAAGTGAATTGTCAACCAAAAGCTGACAACAATTCATTTAGCAAATGGCTGTGCTTGCTGAGGCATGCGGAAACATATAGAAAAATTGCAAAACCAGGAAGCCATACGCCATGTTCATCAGAGTAAGGTCTTCGGATTGTTTTTCGAAAAGTCTTCTTTGCAATTAAGTAACATCAACCACATGACAAGAAAGTATCCGGAGGATACAAAAATAGTCTCTAACTGAAGCATACTCTTAGACGGCCATCGCAAGAGAAGATAAAAAGATGCAGAGGATGGATTAAAGCGTGGCGTTATAGCGGGCGCACTGGTGAGAGATAGGAAGTCCAGCGAGGTGCCAGGAGGGACGACAGATTCGCGTCTCTTGGGCCGGGCGACATTTCGCTCCCGGGACTCCCGGACACACGGCGCTCAGGCACGGATCCCACACCAGCTCGCCTCAATATCAACATCTCTAAAGTCATCGTTCATTCTGGCAAGCTCAGGTAATGCTGGGTGATGATCACCCAGCATTACCTGAGCTTGCCAGAATGAACGATGACTTTAGGAGAGCATCTTGAAATACTGACACCATATATTTTGAGCCCAACCACAAATCAAACGGCACAATCATTTGGCCGTAAGTTCGCAGTTTGCAAATCTGCAATGAAGCCTAGAACCAACATTTGCCATCAATGCAGCGTGAACAGGCGTTGCACTGCTCCAGGCAAGGAAGGCTGGCGCTGGGTTTCTTGTCCAGAAAAGCACCGCAGGCTCCTTCACAGGCGGCTCTACTGCTGAACCTGTCAACCTTCTAGTTCACCGTCGACTTCTAGAATTGTTTCATTCCTCTGTTGCCAAGGAATCCAAGCTGAAATATCCACCTTATTAGTTTCTAGGGCGATCAAACCTGTTGGAAGAAGAGAAGCAGGCAATATAAGCGATGCAGCGACGACCGTCGAACCCCCAGGACAATGAGCCTCAACCTCACTACACTTCCAATTGAAATAGAGGTTTGGAGCAAACAACCTTGTCGACTGCATGAATCCTGATCTAATGGCTCTTTGCAAGGCTCCACTTGCGCTATGGAAAGCGGTGCACCTGTTGTGCTAGATGATTCTGCAGTAAAAAATTAACATGAGTATTTTTATGCAACTGATAAAAATGCCAGAATTTTCAAAAATACTAAATACAAAACTAGAAACTAAAAAGCCTCAGAGACGTAGGCGAATCTTCAGAAATGGTAGCCTAAAAGACAGGCTTGCAGACAGGAGCGAAGGTCCGGGAAGTTGTTGGCGTTGCCGGGACAGCCGCTGTGATAGAAACTGCGGCACTGGCCGAAGCGTGTGTCGTAGAAGTAGCGTCGGACAACTCCCTGCAGTTGATTGTTTGCTCCCTTTGACAGTTTTGCGTTGACAGAAGAAACCCGGCGCAGAATGGTGGCCAGGGAGGTGAGCATCTGAGAGGGGCACGGCTGGGGCTCTGGACGATAGTTGCAGTCGGAGTTGGCCGAGGGTCGGTAGGCGACGAGGTCGGAGGAAGCTGCCACGGATGGCCCTGGCTCCAGACGTCGGCAAATGCTTCGGTTTCCTGACCTCATGACAGAGGAGCAGCATTTTTACGGCGGGCTTGAAAGGCTGGCTGACAGAAACCAGGAGCAGATGTAGCCCACTGGGCAAGGGCATGCTGCCGCATAGTCCTCCATGTCCGCCGTGCAACTGCTGTTCACTTCAATCCTTTGCCTTAGGAGTTAGCTATCCTTGCTGCGGGCCAATGGTGCAGACATATTTTAACTTTGGCTAATTAATTCTAAATTATCCTTTCCTATAATTTCCTAAATCTCCTTAGGTTTCCTAAGATCCTAGTTTCCTAAGATTTTTCCTAAATCAGCAAGAAACAACCTATGCACTGCGGCTCCCCGACTGCCGTGGCCTGGCATAGCTGACAAGGCCCGCATCTACAGTTTCACAGAATCTTACTTTCCTAGCAAGCCTGAAGGATTCATTTCAACCCTTTTTCATCGCTCACTTCTCATTACTCAATGATGGAGAAGTGGGATATGAAAAAGGATCGAAATGATAGCGAGCAGAACTGATGCTGTCGGCAAGGGTTGTCCAGAAGCGGGCGACACTGGGCCCAAACCCCATCCAGGCTGCAAGCGCTGTCAGCGGTGCAGGAGACCCGGGCGCACTGCCGCCTTTCCTCACACTCCAGATCCACTGCCAATTGCACCCATCCTTTCATTTCGAATCTTTTTCATCTCCCACTTCTCACTTACACTCAATAGTGGAGAAATGAGAGATGAAAAAGGTTTGAAATGACGGTGTAAAAATTGACGCTTTTCCTCACATTAAAGGTCCACCGCCAATTGCACCCACCCTTTCATTTCGACCCTTTTTCATCTCTCACTTCTCATTTACATTCAATAGTGGAGACTTTAGAGATGAAAAAGGATTCAAATGATGATTCAGCCAATTGCACCGATCCTTTCATTTCGATCCTTTTTCATTTCTCACTTCTCACTTACACTCAATAGCGGAAAAGTGAGAGATGAAAAAGGATCCAAATGACGATGCGCAGAAACCGATGCAGGCGACGCGAGGAGAGCAGGGCGGCTGAGCACAGGGAAGGGGGGACAGGAACTGACAGTGCCGACAAGGCCCGCAGTCCACAGCGGTGCAGAGCTGGCTGGCCAGCTTGGACATTGGATTGATGCAGTCCTCCAAGATGAGAGCTGGCCTAAAAAAAGTTTGGGACAGAATCCGAGGGTGGCGGGAACTTTGAGTGGTTGGCAGGTGCCGGCGTCGCAGAATTGACAGTCACCGCAGTGGACACCCTCGCATACATCTATTTTACCCTCTCCTTTTCTCTCCATTAGCCAGAGTAGCATCGGTTAAGGCCTTACCCGGACGGCAGGCATTTCGACAGCTGGCGACTGTGGGGAAGGTGAGATTGCTGGGGAGACAGCCGATGTCTGGGAAACAGGCGTCCAGCGACGGATGATAGACCCAGCTCAAGCACTTATTTTCTTCTGCACACCCCGGAGGTAGAGACGGAAGGAATTGGCTCCCGAACCCAGGGCCTCGAATTCCGCAGTGACGCTGAACTTGTCGCAGGCTGAGGGCACATCTAGCATCTCGCTTTCCACCAGCCAGGCTGAGAAGAGTGAAGGTAAAGAGACAAATTGGGAGCCAGGGCATGCTTCCTTCTTTGGGCGAATGGGGCGGAGGTGTGGGCCTAAACTCTTGAGGGAGCGTAAAAGGGAATGTCGGTCAGGTGCCTGTAGGCCAATGCCTCTGCTGCCTTTTGTTCTTCCGCCCAACTACTCCACAAACTCTATTTCGTTTCAGGTAAACTGACGCCAATGACTTCATGAAAGGTACGACAAAAACGGTTGGGGGCATTTGATGGTTTTAGTCTGCCCGATCATTGGGGTTGGGCAGAAACTCTGTGCTCCCAAACGCTGTTCGCAGCGATGCAGCTCTATCTGATCTTTTGGCCTAAATGATAACCAAATATATTGTGTTGCATATTTTCAAGACCAAACCGGCTGGATAAGCTTCGTTCTGTCGGAGGGAAGGCCAACTTCGACATCTTTTTCCTTCTCTTCATCCCTGCAATTGTCGACTGCTGGAAGTAATGAGGAGGGAGATGAGGCTGAAAGCTAGCAGTGTCTGGTCTTTATAAGGCGGCGGAGCGTAGTCCTCGGGCTTGCGGCGGAAGAAGAAGCGGCGAAACTTCCGCTCCTCCTCCTCGTCTGCTGAGAAGATCGGCGCTGTGAATGGCTCCGAGGAAACTGCTCCCGCCTTTTTCCGCTCCGCCTTCAAGGCGTGAGCTGGGGGCGAGAGGAAGTGGGGGCAGGGTGCGAACCACGTCGCTTTTGGCTTGCTGCTGATGACAGCGGATGCTTTCGATGCCGAAGTAGAAGCGCCAAAGCGCCGTGGTCAAGTCTGCAGCGCAGATGATGCCCGCGTGCATCTCCACCATCCTTTGCTGTAAATTATCGAAACAGTTAAACAAATTACATTTTATATATTATTGAAAATATAATATCCTGTAATATTTTATAAAAATATTAACAAGTATATGGCGCAGAGCGCAATAGGTGACCGCGGAGCTCTCAACATACCACATTTATCAACCTTTCTACCCAAAAAAGTAATGTTTCAAATGCTTTGGGACAGGTTCCACCCCTCCAGATCTTCCTAAAATGTTAATACCTTTCAGCAAAAAAAAAGTTTGTCAAAATCCGTTGAGAATTGAGCATTTTACAGCATACCCATTTTTCAAATTTTCTACCCAAAAAAGTAATGTTTCAAATGCTCCGGGATCAGTTCCACCCCTCCAGATCTTCCTAAAATTTTATTACCTTTCAGGAAAAAAAAAGTTTGTCAAAATCCGTTGAGAATTGAGCATTTTACAACTTACCCCATTTTTCAAACTTTCTACCCAAAAAAGTAATGTTTCAAAAGCTCCGGGATCAGTTCCACCCCTCCAGATCTTCCTAAAATATTATTACCTTTCAGGGAAAAAAAAGTTTGTCAAAATCCGTTGAGAATTGAGCATTTTACAGCATACCCCACTTTTCAACCTTTCTACCCAAAAAAGTAATGTTTCAAATGTTCAAATTCCGGGTCTACCCCTCCAGATCTTCCTAAAATAGCATTACCTTTCAGGAAAAAAAAAGTTTGTCAAGATCCGTTGAGAATTCGCCCGGGGCCAGCAATTCCAGAAATACATATATACATATATATGAGGACAAAAGTTGAGTAACCTCTATAGACCGCGGAGCGGCCCTTCGGGCCGCTCCGCGGTCAAAAATAAAATACGCACATCCACCATTGCAACAGAAAATAAATAAATCACCTACCTAAACATTGCCAGCGGATGTCTGACTATATGCCCATTTGTGAACCTTTACTTTTCTTTTCAAACCTGCCCTATTCATTGGCCCCACATTGGTCTGGTGATTTTGGTCCATAATGAAAGAAAAGTTAAAATCTGGAAGGAGACCTGAGAACGAAAACGCCGTCCTTGTGCAGGTAGGAGCCGACAAAGCGCTGGATGTCTCGCTTCCACTCACGCCCGAAACTCACCGGCAAATCGGCCAGCTCCAAATGCCGTCCAATGAACCGCTTGGGAAGCATTTTATTTTATTTTAAATTATTTTATTATTTATTATTTTATTTTAAATTAAATTATTCTATGCAGTTTCATTATTTCGTTCGAAAACACTGAACGTTGACACTCTGGGAATCAGCAGAATGCTGGCCCAGTAGAGGAAGGAGGATGCGGTTAGCACAAGCAGTATCTGTAACTCAAATTCATTTCCCAGCAAAAGTAGGGAAAAAATTGCTAAAACCTGGAACCAAAACCACAAAAGGATGAAAATCTGACCAGCACGCACTGCATTGTATTCTGCTGCACATTGCCCATCACTCTGGCCTCAAAATGATTGCTAGCAGATTATTGTCAGCCGTTGAACGGAGCGACCTGAATGTCACAGAGCGTGACTCGTGGAAAGAAACCCGACTCTTCCCATTCCTTGCCATGAAGGAGGTCGCTGAGAAATTCGACATTGAAATTACTTCTTTAATGGCAGTAAAAAAACCGCATAGCAGCCCAACCAACCCAGGTGTAGTTGGTGCCGGTATTGAAGAAGCTGTTGAGCGTCCAAAATTACCGGGTGCACCGCGCAAGTTTTGACAAAGTTTAGACCTCAATTACTCAGGTCCAAAATAAGTTAAATACCTGAAATTTTAACACAACATACTCCTAAGCTTCCTTAAAGAAACCATAAATTTTTATTAAATTGCGATCATTCCTTCTAGAGTTATAGGCCTTTAAGTGTGGGCAGCGCAAATTTTGCCTGTTTACCCTGTAATTACAAAATTTGGGACACAGTTTGGACTCCATTTCATAGGCCCAAAGAATCAATGATTGCTCAAATAGAAGACCAACATAAGCTCAAGGGGATATGCAAAGCCATTGAATGCATTGCCGTTTTTATGGTTGTACATATTGCTTAAAACATTGCATATATTGGAGCTAATTTCTGAAAATTTGCTGATGGACACAACAGCGGTTTTTAGGATTTTTGACAATTACATTAAATTTTACTATGGGCTCCCGAAAAAATCCGAGATGCTTCCAAATTTCCATAGTTATTGTTCATACAATTGGCAAATTTGTGTATTATTGTGAGCCCATCATGTTTGGCTGGACCTGAGAAATTAGCAAAATACTGTAATTACAGAGTTAACGGGCAAAATTTGGGTTGCCCTCACATAAAGGGCTATAACTCTAGAAGAAATAATTCTAATTTAATAAAAATTTATAGGTTCTTTAAGGAAGCTTATATGTATAATGTGTTAAAATTTCAAGCATGTAACTTATTTTGATCCTGACTTATGAAGGTCTAAATTTTGTCAAAACTTGCGCGGCGCACCCGGTACAGCATCACATTGCCAAGGTACATGAGCTGTTGTACAGCCCAGTCTTAGAGCAATGGGGGCGTATGCTCTGGGCGGTCCCTTGACGACGAGGTACATGGAATAAACGCACTTTCTCCCTTTGAATAACTGCTATTTCCAGCCAGCCATGTTAATGAGGCCGCACATATTTTGTCGACAGCCGCTATTACCTTGTTTATTTGTCAACTCTGCACCAGCCTCGTATTGCACTAACAGCCTCAGCTTGCCCTTAGTTTCAGCCAACGCTAGCAAATTACTGCGAATTATTTGCAATTAGTATTAATTATTTCATTAAAAAAGGGGCGGGTGCCATAAAAGGCAATGCTATGACTAAGCGGAAAAAGAGTGGTCCCAGTGAGCTACGAGGCGAGGCTACGGTGCGGCCTAATCCTGGCCATGACTACGAGCCTTGTCCTTCCGGGCCTATCCCGCCGCATCGATACTGGAGCCCCCGCGGTTGTCTTTCTCTCCCTCCTACTCCCTTCCTTCCCAGCACACGCCCCCTTGCCCACCCTCAAAGGCCTTATGTCTTTCCTTACCCCGCCCCCTCGCTTTCCCAACCCTCTTCCCACCTCGCAAATCCATACTCTCAGCTGTGGCTCTGAGATGCAGCTGATTTTTTAGCCGCCCCACTTGTCGCATAGAATTGCTAATTGCGTTGGGCTAAGCGCGGGGGGATGCGGGCACAGGAAGAGAGTAGCAAGGTCGACTCTTATTGATCTGCGCAGTTTCCCTGACCCACTCTCTCTCTCTCTCTGCACATGTCCGCTTGCATAGCAGAGGAGACTTGCAAGTGGACTGTTTTGACTAGAAGGCGACGACGACAGAGCTGACATTGAGAGCGATGCAAGGAGGATCATAATGGCGGGTTTCCTACTGGGAGTGCTGGTGGGTGCTCTGGCTGTCCTGTTCATCCTCTACCTCCTCCTGCTGCGACCCTTCGACCCGGTGGAGGAAGAAGGAGAAGCGGTCATCGATCAGTTCCCGCCCATTCGCCTGCCAGAGGTTCCCAAAATTCCTCCTTTTTGCTGCCTTCTTCACTTAGCAAAGAGATGAAAGGAAAGGGTTGCAGGAGCTTCGAAAGCTGGTCAACGCTGCCAATGGAGGCCTCGGGGAGCGCGTGGACTGCGGGCCGTGGAATCTGCTGTTCCAGTTCCTCTTCCAGGAGCTGCGGGACTCTATTCGCTTTCGAAGGTGTTCCCCTAGGTAGAAGGAAAATGAGGCCTGGTTGACCAGCCAGAATTGCCAGCTGGATGCTGCGGCGGATTCAGATGGAGCTCAACGATCTGAGCAGTCGGACGGCGGCCGGCTCCGCCCTCATCAGTGATATCCGGGTGCTGCCTTCTTTTTCCCTGTCAGCTGCTCCTGCTCAAACATTGAATACTCTCCTTCTATTTGCACTCTCCTCCGAATTGAGAAAATCGATAATCGAAGAAGAGCATTCAATTATCGATTTTCTCAATTCGGAGAAGAGTGCAAATTGCAGGCAGGAATAGGAAATAGGGCAGAAATATGGCGCAATTGCATGATTGGAGGTGCGAGACCTGACGGTGGGCAGCGAGGCGCCGATTCTGCGCAGCGCAACGGTGTCGAAAGCCAGCGAGGCGGAGGAGCGGCTGGAAGAGCTGGAGCTCCTACTGGAGGTGGAGTACCGCGGAGGCCTTCACATCTCTGTGGATGTCAAGGGAGTACTCGGCCGTCGAGCCTTCCTTTCTGTCCAGGTTGACATCCAGGAAGGCGATTCTGATATTGACAATCCCATGGGACAGGGCAGGGGACAGGACAGTATTGATGTAGGATGGCAATTCCCTGCCCTGTCCAATAGGACTGTTAATATTCGAATGGTCCTCAAGTTCCCAGAGGATGGGGGTCTGTGATGCATTAGGAGGAAAGGAAGCGGTTATTTTGGACTTCAAAGGAAAAGGGCCGCTTTTTTGGCTTCTTTTCTGACAGATTTGCTTCGAAGTAGTTCTTTGAGAAGAGGTTGGACTGAAGGTGAAACGATTGCTGGGAACGGTCCGGGTGGAGCTGAGCAGAAGCCCATATACACATTGGTCTCTAGCCTTCACCAGCGAACCAGTCATCGATTTCCATGTGGACTCTAAATTCGAGGCAACTTCTTTTACCCCCGCTTTACTTTTCTGGAGGAGATAGAAAAGTTGTCCAGGGTCGGCCTATCGCCCATCTCGTCCCACTGGTCATACAGCAGTTCCGCAGAGCCTTACGTCGCAAGCACGTTCTGCCCAATTTCAAAGTTCCACCTGCAACCTTTCTCCTTCATTAATCACCCAGACCCCAATTTCGTTTCCTCAGGTTCGCCATCGCCCTTTCTTCTCCAACCCACTGCTCCAGCCATCAGCCGAACCGTCCAATTTCGCTCACATTCATCTGGCCGGTGCACTTGAGGTGTCCTGTTTTCCAAATCTTTCCATTTTCGCTTCAAATTCTCAAATATTATTTCTCAGACTTCAAATAATCTAGGGATGAGATCTATTTCAAATAATTCAAAATTCAATTCAAAATCTTTAAATAATCAATTTCACTGGTGAAAGCTGTTGAGATAACGGTCAAGAGCGCCAGTCGTCTGAACCCAGCCACGCTGCGCCAGGCCAAGGAGGCCGCCAACTTGCCTAAAAGCTCAGCCGCAGCCTTCCAGACCTACGTCTCGTTGGCTCTGGGTTTATTTTCCTTCATTGCCATCCTCACTGCCCATTTGAGAACCACCAGGCACCAATTGCCTCTTGAGGCTGGAAGCCGCTGAACTTCGGCGCCGGTGGCAGTCCCTGGGTGAGTCTCCTGCTCAAACTCTGTCGCTTCAACCTCAGCGAAGACATCGGCCTCGTCCTGCAAAAAGTCTGTCTTCTCTGCCATCTCTGACTTCACATCATTTATGGCCATTTATACTATCAGTCGGTTTACCTTTGTTTACTAATTCACTATATTTAAACTACTCACTTGGCCTAAGCCTAAGCCTGAAAATGAACCGACTGATGGTATAAATGAGCCTTCAATTGAATCAATCATTTCACCCACATACCCCACCGCATCTACTCCTTGCTTGGGCTTCAGGATGAAGAGGGAGTGACGAGCATAGCCTCAGTGAGCGGGGCCTGCGAAAGAGCCGGCTTCAAGGTCCGCGATCGCCTCCTCACCGTCAACAATCTTCAGATCACCTCCGAGCGACAGGCTCTCAGCGTTCCCATCCATCCACCCTTAATCCTTCATCCCTCCACCCACCCCAATTGAGGTGATGAGTAAAACGCTGGGCGAACTCATCGTCCTCGTGGAACGCTCCATCGATGCCGTGGACGAGGACGATGATGACATTCTCCAGCCACCATCCTCCCCGCCCATAGAGGAGCCAGCCAACCAGAACAGCGTTTGCCTCAGTTGTGCTCTCAATCGATGCCGAGAGTCTGAAGGGTTGGCTGGAGGCGGTGGACGCAGACTCCAGCGCCGATACGAACGGCAGCTTTGTGGTGGTGGACACGGGGAAGGAGTGGAGCGCTCTGGCCCCGCCCTCACTCCCAGCTCGCTCCGTCAGCCACTCTGACATCTCGTCTGCTTTTTCCGCAGACTCCTTCTAGCCAAATATCCACTTACAACCTTCCAGTCGTATGAGCGAGACGCGGGCGGCCAGCAGTCTTTGCCTGCCCAGCCCCAGCTTAACTCAGACTACGCCTGCTCCAGGTATCGGAAGTTTATTCCGAAGTTGGAGAAAAAATTTGGATTTGGATTTCAGCGACGGAAGAAAATGTGAAGACGGAGGAAGAGACCCGCCGCCAACGCCTGGTAGGCAGAGCCACTGAGAAGGCCACCATCCTTGGTTAGATGGACTGGCATACGTAGCACTGGGTCTAGAAGCAATTCTCAAACAATTAGACCACTGAAAATTCATGTCTATTTTTATGTTGGAAAAATATTAGATTTGTTGCACATATTTGAAGAAAAGCTATTATTTTAGCTAATAAACTTTCCACGCGGGTTCCTTACGGTAAGTGAGTGCTCCTTTCAACCCCGTGTGGTCTGGCTAACTCCTGAATGAACTGGTTATGGGGCCTTGTTTTGGACGTAAACAAAAGCGTACACAATCCAGTTTATTTTCGGCGGATTTTGCAGCTGCCAAACTGTCTGGGGAGTTGTCCACCTATAGTTAGTGCCACTAAAAGATCTCTCCAGTTTTGCCGGCTACACTTTGCGCATTTGCCGCACCTCATTTTCCATTCCAACTGCCTTCATGCAGTCTTTGCCCGCTTCACCTCATTTGGTTGCTGTCTACTTTTGGTTCAGAGAAGGCTTCAGTGACCCAGCAAAATTGTACGCTCTTTATTTTCTGCAGCTGATTCAGGCTAGCTTCGGAAAACTGAAAAATTGGTAAAAAGAGGAAGACGAGAAAAGAATAGGAATGAAATTTAGATCGATTGAGGAAGCGTGCATAAATTGAGGCCAAAAATGGGAGTCTGGGAAAGGCATGGTGAAGGGGCTGTGGAATCGCCGTCGGGCCACCAATGCACCCTCACCTCCTCCCCCAGACCAAACATCACCCACGCAGCCCCCAGCCCAGCCCCTACATCAACCAACGTTGCCCTCATCCACTTTCTTGAGGCACATCAAATGTGTGATCCACGCAGGCCGCAACCGAGGCTCTCGGAGAAAGCAGTGCTACCTCCTCGCCAGCGCTCCAACTCCTGCAACGACCTGGAAAGCCTGCTGATGCCCCAGGGCTCCCGCAACTCCCTCCAACCCATCGCCCGCACTGTCCCCCATCTCTATACTCTACTGCAACTCTCAATCCTCATCTGCAGAATGACAGCAGCAGCGGGCAAGCCTCGGAGAACGCCAGCGCCAAATCCGCCGCCGCCCCGGTGCACGAGAAGCGAACGCGCAGCCTACACTTCAAAACAGTTGCCCCATTCTATCAGTCGTTTTTGGATGGGCGGGGAAGGAGGTCTTCAATCTTGTCACTCACAATACCGGTCATAAAGTTTATGGAATAAAGACCTCCTTCATCTCCCAGAAGGAGTATGGCGGATGGGGAAGGAGGTCTTCATTCCTGTTACTCAAAATACCAGCATAAAAGAATATGGAATGGAGACCTCCTTCCTCGCCCAAAAAGAGCATAAACAGGTGATTTTGACCAGGAGCTGGCGTGGGAGCAGCGGCTGGGCTTCGGGGAGCTGGGCGAACGACAGCGCTTCCTCAACCTGGCCGTCTGGGCTCGAGAAGGCGTCGCCAGCTCCCCTACACTGCTTGGCTGGGTTGAATTTCATTGATTCTTTACTCCAGAAAATCTGGGACACAAGAAAGCAGCAGCAATATCTGTCTAAAACTGAGCATTGTGGTCACTCGAGTTTCAGATAATCACAGAAAGTCAGGCGTCCTTTCCATCGTTGCCATTTCAGTCTTTAGTAGGCAGGCATTGCTGCTGCTGCCTTGCATCCAATATCAAAATGCGATCATACTGCATGCAGGCCCATTCTCCATTGTCACTCGATTCTCCTTGCCAGGTGAGCCTGTACCTGCCGGAAGTGCTGGCCAACTGCGGGCGGACAGTCTCCGCCTACCACCAGCAGAGCTTTGCCCTAAGGCCGCCGCCCAATCCTGTCCAGTTAGGGGGCCTTCTCTGCTCCCGTAGGCCATTCACTGCAACTCATCTGAACGCAGGCCGGAGAGCGCTCGGAAGCTCCAGGGCCACCCCGGCTACGATGCTCGCCTCTGCCACGGCGACCTGACACTGGGCTTTCGGTGGCACTTTTTTGTTGGGGCACTTTGGGCACTAAAATGCAAACAGACGGCATAAAAGAAGACTGAAAAAGATATAAGACAGATAAAGTCTGAGCCCCCGGAAAGAAAGGCCCCATCACTTGATCGATCTTTACTCCGAATGCAGGGGTTTTGAGAAGAGAGTTGCAAGCGAAGTGGCACTCTGAATGGAACTCTCACTTCTCAGGCATCGCCCGGAGGGGTTGACTGCGGAGGGGATAGCGGCACTGGAGAGCGAAGAGCGGGAGGCCTGGCAGGTGCTGGAGGTGGGGCGGACGGAGAGTGCTTCCCCGGCTGCTGGGCACGCCTGGAACCCTGCACAGTTCACCCAGGTCAAGATCTTCTTCTACCAGAGAGGGTGGAGGGGATGGTTGATTGAGGTGGTGTACTGTGGCCTGTGCCAGCGCAAGATCTGGTTGAAAAGCGCGCTGCAGTGTGTCGACTGCCTTCTCATCGCCCACAAGAAGTGCCAGCCTAAAGGTGTGCCTAGAAAGGGCTAAGCTTGTGAGACTGATTTCGTTTATTTTTGTGATTTTTGTCCATTTCTAGGACAGCATGCAAAACAATTCGTGTTCTCCCGATCTTTCATATCATTTTCTCAAATTCTTAAAAAATCGCAAATTGTCAAAAAAAAATTTTACAAGCCTTTCTCACTTGCCAAAACCAATATTTTTGCCCCATCGCTTGGATTTTGAGAGTCTTTGTGATCTGCAGCGGACGAGGTAATGGCCTGCGGGGCAGCAGCCTCGGAACAGCCGACGGGGGGCGCTGGCGACCTGGACTCACTCTCCTCCTTCGGCCTCGTGGACGGTCCGCTCCTGCTAGCCCGTCTACAGGAGGGCAAGAGGCCGTCTTTTGAGAAGTGGGCCTGGAAGCATCGGAGGCGCCGGCGGGCACCCGGCGGGCAGCCCTGAAAGCTGCCTTCTCGGAGAAGTTCAGCAGTCTGCGCCGACGCAGACTGCCCAGCAAAGTATCACCTGACGCATTGCCGGAGGCCACGCATTCCTTGCCCGATTCCCTGCTGCACGAGCAGGGTATGGATTTTGTATGAGGACAAAAATTGATGCTCTGGATTCAAATACGGCCAAATATATCAATTTAATGCAGTTTTTTCGTAATTCTTAAATTTGGACAGTTTCCATTATTTTACAAATTTTACAGCGAATGAACAATAACATGGCTATAAATTAAGGATATGCACTGGAGGAGGTTTCGAGTGAAAGCAGAGAGAGGAAATTAGAGAGGAGAGAAAATTACTGAAATTGTGAATCTCCGCTTCAGTATTTTT